>JAVYJU010000152.1:0-11613 GCA_033032245.1 Poecilia picta | reverse complement strand
TACACTGAGAATGAGCAGACATCATTTTTCACTTTTTTGGGTGAGAAAAAGCGTTTTTGTTTCTAAAAATTTTCAAAATTTGAAATTTTGAAAATTAGACTATTCCAGTTTCAAACAACCAGAAAAAATACTCGCTTTTTCCAGCCTCCCAAAATCTAAAAATTTTGAAAATTGATTGTACAGTGGAAGGCAGAATTTTTTTTCCCTTTTTTGGTGAGAAAAAGGTTTTTTGGTTCTGAAAATTTCCCAAACAATAAAAATTAAAAATTAGCCCCTGTTTCCCCTTTAAAAAACCCAGATTAATGATTCGCTTTTTTCCAGCCCCCAATTCTAAAAGGTTGAAAATTTTTTGTTACAGCTGAGAATGACAACATCTATTTTTATTTTTTTTTGGGCTGAATAAACGTTTTTGGCTTCTGAAAACTTCAAATATTAAAAATTGAAAAATTAGCCCTGATTCCATTTCAAAAAACCGTTAGTTTTCCCAGCATTTCCCCGCCAACACTAAAAAGGTTGAAAATTGATTGTACAGGAGAAAGAGCCATTTTTTTCATTTTTTTGGCGAGAAAAAAGCGTTTTTGCTTCTAAAAATTAAAATTTTGAAACTTAAAAATTGGGACTGTTTCCCTTTCAAAAAAGATTTGGGGCCTTTCTCAAGTTTTAGGGTTTCCAACATCAAAAAAAGGGGAAATTGATTGTACAGCGGGGAAATGAGCAGCCATCATTTTTCATTATTTGGCTGAATAAAGCGTTTGGCTTCTGAAAACTTCAAACATATTGAAACTTGAAATTAGACTGTTTTCCAGTTTTCAAAAAACCCAGATATAATGATCTTAGCATTTTGGGCTGTCAACATTAATAATGTGAAAATTGAATTGTACAGCTGAGATGAGCAGAATCATTTTTCACTTTTTTGGCTGAGATAAAGCGTTTTTGGCTTCTGAAAACTTAAAAACATATTGAAACTTAAAATTAGACCTGATTCCAGTTTAAACAACCAGATATAATGATCTAGCATTTTAGCTGTCCAACATCTAAAATGTGAAAATTGTTTGTACAGCTGGGGAATTAACCCAGACATCCATTTCACTTTTTGCTGAGATAAAGCGTTTTTGGCTTCTGAAAACTTCAAACATTTTGGAAACTTGAAAATTAGACCTGATTCCAGTTTCCCAAACAACCAATAAATGCATTCAGCATTTTCCAGCCTGCCAACATCTAAAAAGGTTAAAAATTGATTGTACAGTGAGAAGAGCAGACATCATTTTTCACTATTTGAGCTGAGATAAAGCGTTTTTGGCTTCTGAAAACTTCAAACATATTGAAACTTGAAATTAGACCTGATTCCAGTTTAAACAACCAGATATAATGCATCTCAGCATTTTCCAGCCTGCCAACATCTAAAAAGGTTGAAAATTGATTGTACAGCTGAGAATGAGCAGACATCATTTTTCACTTATTTGCTGAGATAAAGCGTTTTTTGGCTTCTGAAAACTTCAAACATATTGAAACTTGAAAATTAGACCTGATTCCAGTTTAAACACAGATATAATGCATCTCAGCATTTTCAGCCTGCCAACATCTAAAAAGGTTGAAATTGATGTACAGCTGAGAAAGCAGACATTATTTTTACTTATTTGCTGAGATAAAGCGTTTTTGGCTTCTGAAACTTAAACATATTGAAACTTGAAAATTAGACCTGATTCCAGTTTAAACAACCAGATATAATGATCTAGCATTTTCACCTGCCAACATCTAAAAGGTTGAAATTGATTGTACAGTGAGAAGAGCAGACATTATTTTTCATTATTTGCTGAGATAAAGCGTTTTTGGCTTCTGAAAATTCAAAATATTGAAACTTGAAATTTAACCTGATTCCATTTAAACAACCAGATATAATGCATCTAGCATTTTGAGCTGCCAACATCTAAAAAGGTGAAATTATTGTACAGCTGAGAAAAGCAGACATCATTTTACTTATTTGCTGAGATAAAGGTTTTTGGCTTTGAAAACTTCAAACATATTGAAACTTGAAATTAGACCTGATTCCAGTTTCAAAACCAGATATAATGCATCTCAGCATTTTAGCTGCCAACATTAAAAGGTTGAAAATTGATGTACAGCTGAGAATGACAGACATCCATTTTTCACTTATTTGCTGAGATAAAGCGTTTTTGGCTTCTGAAAACTTCAAACATATTGAAACTTGAAAATTAGACTGATTCCAGTTTCAAACAACAGATATAATGCATCTCAGCATTTTCCAGCCTGCCAACATCTAAAAAGGTTGAAAATTGATTGTACAGCTGAGAATGAGCAGACATCTATTTTTCACTTATTTGGCTGAGATAAAGCGTTTTTGGCTTCTGAAAACTTCAAACATATTGAAACTTGAAAATTAGACCTGATTCAGTTTCAAACAACCAATATAATGCATCTTAGCATTTTGAGCTGCCAACATCTAAAAGGTTGAAATTGATGTACAGCTGAGAAAGCAGACATCTATTTTTCACTTATTTGCTGAGATAAAGCGTTTTTGGCTTCTGAAAACTTCAAACATATTGAAACTTGAAAATTAGACCTGATTCCAGTTTCAAACAACCAGATATAATGCATCTTAGCATTTTGCAGCTGCCAAATCTAAAATGGTGAAAATTGATTGTACAGCTGAGAATGAGCAGACATCCATTTTTCACTTATTTGGCTGAGATAAAGCGTTTTTGGCTTCTGAAAAACTTCAAACATATTGAAACTTGAAAATTAGACTGATTCAGTTTCAAACAACCAATATATGATTCGATTTCGTGCCACATCTAAAGGTTGAAATTATGTACGTGGAAAGCAGATCTTTTTACTATTGCTGAGATAAGCTTTTTGGTTCTGAAAACTCAACATATGAACTTAAATTGCCTGATTCATTAAAAACAGATATAATGCATTACTTTGGTGCAATTAAAGTGAAAATGATGTACAGTGAGAAAGACCACATTTTTATTATTTGTGAGATAAAGCGTTTTTGGTTCTGAACTTCAAATATGAACTGAAAATGATGTTCATTTAAACACCGTATAATGATTCGATTTTCAGCCTGCAAATTAAAGGTTAAAATGATGTACAGCTGAGAAGAGAATTATTTTCACTTATTGGCTGGTAAAGGTTTTGGTTTGAACTTAAAATTGAACTGAAATTAGTGATCTTAAAAACCAGATATATGTTCACTTTTCAGTGCCAAATCTAAAAGTGAATTGATGACAGTGAGAAGACGATATTTTTCATTTTTGTGAGATAAGCGTTTTGGTTTGAAATTCAACTATGAACTAAAATTTACCTGTTTCCCTTAAACAAAGATATTTGCATCTCAGCATTTTCCTGCACTCTAAAAAGGTGAAATTGATGTACGTGAGAAGACAGCATATTTTTATTATTCTGAGATAAGCTTTTTGCTTCTGAAACTAAACATATTGAACTTGAAATTAGACTGATTCATTTAAAACCAGTATAATGATCTGCATTTTAGCTCCACATCTAAATTTGAAATTATGTAAGCGAGAAAGCAGACATCTTTTCATTATTTGTGAGATAAAGTTTTGTTCTGAAAACTTCAACTATTGAACTTGAAATTAGACCTGTTCCATTTAAAAAAACAGATATAATGCATCTCAAAATTTTCCAGCTGCAAAATCAAAAAAAGGTGAAATTGATGTACAGTGAGAATGAAGAATACATTTTTAAAAAAAAAAAAAAAAAAAAAAAAAAAAAAAAAAAAAAAAAAAAAAAAAAAAAAAAAAAAAAAAAAAAAAAAAAAAAAAAAAAAAAAAAAAAAAAAAAAAAAAAAAAAAAAAAAAAAAAAAAAAAAAAAAAAAAAAAAAAAAAAAAAAAAAAAAAAAAAAAAAAAAAAAAAAAAAAAAAAAAAAAAAAAAAAAAAAAAAAAAAAAAAAAAAAAAAAAAAAAAAAAAAAAAAAAAAAAAAAAAAAAAAAAAAAAAAAAAAAAAAAAAAAAAAAAAAAAAAAAAAAAAAAAAAAAAAAAAAAAAAAAAAAAAAAAAAAAAAAAAAAAAAAAAAAAAAAAAAAAAAAAAAAAAAAAAAAAAAAAAAAAAAAAAAAAAAAAAAAAAAAAAAAAAAAAAAAAAAAAAAAAAAAAAAAAAAAAAAAAAAAAAAAAAAAAAAAAAAAAAAAAAAAAAAAAAAAAAAAAAAAAAAAAAAAAAAAAAAAAAAAAAAAAAAAAAAAAAAAAAAAAAAAAAAAAAAAAAAAAAAAAAAAAAAAAAAAAAAAAAAAAAAAAAAAAAAAAAAAAAAAAAAAAAAAAAAAAAAAAAAAAAAAAAAAAAAAAAAAAAAAAAAAAAAAAAAAAAAAAAAAAAAAAAAAAAAAAAAAAAAAAAAAAAAAAAAAAAAAAAAAAAAAAAAAAAAAAAAAAAAAAAAAAAAAAAAAAAAAAAAAAAAAAAAAAAAAAAAAAAAAAAAAAAAAAAAAAAAAAAAAAAAAAAAAAAAAAAAAAAAAAAAAAAAAAAAAAAAAAAAAAAAAAAAAAAAAAAAAAAAAAAAAAAAAAAAAAAAAAAAAAAAAAAAAAAAAAAAAAAAAAAAAAAAAAAAAAAAAAAAAAAAAAAAAAAAAAAAAAAAAAAAAAAAAAAAAAAAAAAAAAAAAAAAAAAAAAAAAAAAAAAAAAAAAAAAAAAAAAAAAAAAAAAAAAAAAAAAAAAAAAAAAAAAAAAAAAAAAAAAAAAAAAAAAAAAAAAAAAAAAAAAAAAAAAAAAAAAAAAAAAAAAAAAAAAAAAAAAAAAAAAAAAAAAAAAAAAAAAAAAAAAAAAAAAAAAAAAAAAAAAAAAAAAAAAAAAAAAAAAAAAAAAAAAAAAAAAAAAAAAAAAAAAAAAAAAAAAAAAAAAAAAAAAAAAAAAAAAAAAAAAAAAAAAAAAAAAAAAAAAAAAAAAAAAAAAAAAAAAAAAAAAAAAAAAAAAAAAAAAAAAAAAAAAAAAAAAAAAAAAAAAAAAAAAAAAAAAAAAAAAAAAAAAAAAAAAAAAAAAAAAAAAAAAAAAAAAAAAAAAAAAAAAAAAAAAAAAAAAAAAAAAAAAAAAAAAAAAAAAAAAAAAAAAAAAAAAAAAAAAAAAAAAAAAAAAAAAAAAAAAAAAAAAAAAAAAAAAAAAAAAAAAAAAAAAAAAAAAAAAAAAAAAAAAAAAAAAAAAAAAAAAAAAAAAAAAAAAAAAAAAAAAAAAAAAAAAAAAAAAAAAAAAAAAAAAAAAAAAAAAAAAAAAAAAAAAAAAAAAAAAAAAAAAAAAAAAAAAAAAAAAAAAAAAAAAAAAAAAAAAAAAAAAAAAAAAAAAAAAAAAAAAAAAAAAAAAAAAAAAAAAAAAAAAAAAAAAAAAAAAAAAAAAAAAAAAAAAAAAAAAAAAAAAAAAAAAAAAAAAAAAAAAAAAAAAAAAAAAAAAAAAAAAAAAAAAAAAAAAAAAAAAAAAAAAAAAAAAAAAAAAAAAAAAAAAAAAAAAAAAAAAAAAAAAAAAAAAAAAAAAAAAAAAAAAAAAAAAAAAAAAAAAAAAAAAAAAAAAAAAAAAAAAAAAAAAAAAAAAAAAAAAAAAAAAAAAAAAAAAAAAAAAAAAAAAAAAAAAAAAAAAAAAAAAAAAAAAAAAAAAAAAAAAAAAAAAAAAAAAAAAAAAAAAAAAAAAAAAAAAAAAAAAAAAAAAAAAAAAAAAAAAAAAAAAAAAAAAAAAAAAAAAAAAAAAAATTTTTTTTTTTTTTTTTTTTTTTTTTTTTTTTTTTTTTTTTTTTTTTTTTTTTTTTTTTTTTTTTTTTTTTTTTTTTTTTTTTTTTTTTTTTTTTTTTTTTTTTTTTTTTTTTTTTTTTTTTTTTTTTTTTTTTTTTTTTTTTTTTTTTTTTTTTTTTTTTTTTTTTTTTTTTTTTTTTTTTTTTTTTTTTTTTTTTTTTTTTTTTTTTTTTTTTTTTTTTTTTTTTTTTTTTTTTTTTTTTTTTTTTTTTTTTTTTTTTTTTTTTTTTTTTTTTTTTTTTTTTTTTTTTTTTTTTTTTTTTTTTTTTTTTTTTTTTTTTTTTTTTTTTTTTTTTTTTTTTTTTTTTTTTTTTTTTTTTTTTTTTTTTTTTTTTTTTTTTTTTTTTTTTTTTTTTTTTTTTTTTTTTTTTTTTTTTTTTTTTTTTTTTTTTTTTTTTTTTTTTTTTTTTTTTTTTTTTTTTTTTTTTTTTTTTTTTTTTTTTTTTTTTTTTTTTTTTTTTTTTTTTTTTTTTTTTTTTTTTTTTTTTTTTTTTTTTTTTTTTTTTTTTTTTTTTTTTTTTTTTTTTTTTTTTTTTTTTTTTTTTTTTTTTTTTTTTTTTTTTTTTTTTTTTTTTTTTTTTTTTTTTTTTTTTTTTTTTTTTTTTTTTTTTTTTTTTTTTTTTTTTTTTTTTTTTTTTTTTTTTTTTTTTTTTTTTTTTTTTTTTTTTTTTTTTTTTTTTTTTTTTTTTTTTTTTTTTTTTTTTTTTTTTTTTTTTTTTTTTTTTTTTTTTTTTTTTTTTTTTTTTTTTTTTTTTTTTTTTTTTTTTTTTTTTTTTTTTTTTTTTTTTTTTTTTTTTTTTTTTTTTTTTTTTTTTTTTTTTTTTTTTTTTTTTTTTTTTTTTTTTTTTTTTTTTTTTTTTTTTTTTTTTTTTTTTTTTTTTTTTTTTTTTTTTTTTTTTTTTTTTTTTTTTTTTTTTTTTTTTTTTTTTTTTTTTTTTTTTTTTTTTTTTTTTTTTTTTTTTTTTTTTTTTTTTTTTTTTTTTTTTTTTTTTTTTTTTTTTTTTTTTTTTTTTTTTTTTTTTTTTTTTTTTTTTTTTTTTTTTTTTTTTTTTTTTTTTTTTTTTTTTTTTTTTTTTTTTTTTTTTTTTTTTTTTTTTTTTTTTTTTTTTTTTTTTTTTTTTTTTTTTTTTTTTTTTTTTTTTTTTTTTTTTTTTTTTTTTTTTTTTTTTTTTTTTTTTTTTTTTTTTTTTTTTTTTTTTTTTTTTTTTTTTTTTTTTTTTTTTTTTTTTTTTTTTTTTTTTTTTTTTTTTTTTTTTTTTTTTTTTTTTTTTTTTTTTTTTTTTTTTTTTTTTTTTTTTTTTTTTTTTTTTTTTTTTTTTTTTTTTTTTTTTTTTTTTTTTTTTTTTTTTTTTTTTTTTTTTTTTTTTTTTTTTTTTTTTTTTTTTTTTTTTTTTTTTTTTTTTTTTTTTTTTTTTTTTTTTTTTTTTTTTTTTTTTTTTTTTTTTTTTTTTTTTTTTTTTTTTTTTTTTTTTTTTTTTTTTTTTTTTTTTTTTTTTTTTTTTTTTTTTTTTTTTTTTTTTTTTTTTTTTTTTTTTTTTTTTTTTTTTTTTTTTTTTTTTTTTTTTTTTTTTTTTTTTTTTTTTTTTTTTTTTTTTTTTTTTTTTTTTTTTTTTTTTTTTTTTTTTTTTTTTTTTTTTTTTTTTTTTTTTTTTTTTTTTTTTTTTTTTTTTTTTTTTTTTTTTTTTTTTTTTTTTTTTTTTTTTTTTTTTTTTTTTTTTTTTTTTTTTTCACTTATTTGGCTGAGATAAAGCGTTTTTGGCTTCTGAAAACTTCAAACATATTGAAACTTGAAAATTAGACCTGATTCCAGTTTCAAACAACCAGATATAATGCATCTCAGCATTTTCCAGCCTGCCAACATCTAAAAGGTTTGAAAATTGATTGTACAGCTGAGAATGAGCAGACATCTATTTTCACTTATTTGGCTGAGATAAAGCGTTTTTGGCTTCTGAAAACTTCAAACATATTGAAACTTGAAAATTAGACCTGATTCCAGTTTCAAACAACCAGATATAATGCATCTCAGCATTTTCCAGCCTGCCAAAATGCATCTAGCATTCAGCTGCAAATCTAAAAGGTGAATTGATGTACAGTGAGAGAGCAGACATCTATTTTCATTATTTGGTGAGATAAAGGTTTGCTTCTGAAAACTTCAAACATATTGAATTGAAAATAGACTGATTCAGTTCAAACAGTATTGATTCAGATTTTCACTGCAAATCTAAAGGTTGAAAATGATGTAAGTGAAGAGCAGAATATTTTCATTATTTGGTGGATAAAGGTTTTTGGTCTGAAATTAATATGAATTAATTACTGATTCAGTTCAAACAACCAGATATAGCTTTAGCATTTGAGGCAAATTAAAATGCTGAAATGATGTACAGTAGATAGCAGACATCCATTTTCACTTATTTGCTGAGATAAAGGTTTTTGGCTTCTGAACTTCAAACATATTGAACTGAATAGACTGATTCCGTTCAAACAACCTATAATGCATTCAGCATTTTCAGCCTGCAACATCTAAAAAGGTTGAAAATTGATTGTACAGTGGAAGAGCAGACATTATTTTTCATTATTTGGTGGATAAAGCGTTTTTGGCTTCTGAAAACTTCAAACATATTGAAACTTGAAAATTAGACTGATTCCAGTTTCAAACAACCAGATATAATGCATCTCAGCATTTTCCAGCTGCCAACATCTAAAATGGTTGAAAATTGATTGTACAGCTGAGAATGAGCAGACATCATTTTCACTTATTGGCTGTGAGATAAAGCGTTTTTGGCTTCTGAAAACTTCAAACATATTGAAACTTGAAATTAGACCTGATTCCAGTTTCAAACAACCAGATATAATGCATCTCAGCATTTTGCAGCTGTCCAACATCTAAAAGTTGAAAATTGATTGTACAGCTGAGAATGAGCAGACATCTATTTTTCACTTATTTGGCTGAGATAAAGCGTTTTTGGCTTCTGAAAACTTCAAACATATTGAAACTTGAAAATTAGACCTGATTCCAGTTTCAAACAACCAGATATAATGCATCTCAGCATTTTCAGCCTGCCAACATCTAAAAGGTTGAAAATTGATTGTACAGCTGAGAATGAGCAGACATCTTTTCACTTATTTGGCTGAGATAAAGCGTTTTTGGCTTCTGAAAACTTCAAACATATTGAAACTTGAAATTAGACCTGATTCCAGTTTCAAACAACCAGATTATAATGCATCTCAGCATTTTCAGCTGCCAACATCTAAAAGGTTGAAAATTGATTGTACAGCTGAGAATGAGCAGACATCTATTTTCACTTATTTGGCTGAGATAAAGCGTTTTTGCTTCTGAAAACTTCAAACATATTGAAACTTGAAAATTAGACTGATTCCAGTTTCAAACAACCAGAATAATGCATCTCAGCATTTTTCCAGCCTGCCAACATCTAAAAAGGTTGAAAATTGATGTACAGCTGAGAATGAGCAGACATCATTTTCATTATTTGGCTGAGATAAAGCGTTTTTGGCTTCTGAAAACTTCAAACATATTGAAACTTGAAAATTAGACTGATTCAGTTTCAAACAACGATATAATGCATCTCAGCATTTTCCAGCTGCCAACATCTAAAAGGTTGAAAATTGATTGTACAGCTGAGAATGAGCAGACATCATTTTCACTTATTTGGCTGAGATAAAGCGTTTTTGGCTTCTGAAAACTTCAAACATATTGAAACTTGAAAATTAGACCTGATTCCAGTTTCAAACAACCAGATATAATGCATCTCAGCATTTTCCAGCCTGCCAACATCTAAAAAGGTTGAAAATTGATTGTACAGTGAGAATGAGCAGACATCATTTTCACTTATTTGGCTGAGATAAAGCGTTTTTGGCTTCTGAAAACTTCAAACATATTGAAACTTGAAAATTAGACTGATTCCAGTTTCAAACAACCAGATATAATGCATCTAGCATTTTCCAGCAACATCTAAAAGGTTGAAAATTGATTTACAGTGAGAAGAGCAACATCTATTTTCATTATTTGGCTGGATAAAGCGTTTTTGGCTTCTGAAAACTTCAAACATATTGAAACTTAAAAATTAGACCTGATTCCGGGTTTCAAAAAACCAGATATAAGCATTCAGCATTTTAGCTGCCAATCTAATAATGTTTGAAAATTAAATTGTACAGCTGGAATGAGCAGACATCATTTTTCACTTATTTGGCTGAGATAAAGCGTTTTTGGCTTCTAAAAACTTCAAACATATTGAAACTTGAAAATTGACTGATTCCGTTTCAAACAACCAGATATAATGCATCTCAGATTTCACCCTGCAACATCTAAAGGTTGAAAATTGATTGTACAGCTGAGAAGAGCAGACACCCATTTTCACTTATTTGGCTGAGATAAAAGCGTTTTTGGCTTCTGAAACTTCAAACATATTGAAACTTGAAATTAGACCTGATTCCATTTCAAAAAACCCAGTATAATGATCTAGCATTTTAGCTGCCAACATCTAAAAGGTTGAAAATTGATTGTACAGCTGAGAAGGCAGACATCTATTTTTCACTTAATTGGTGAGATAAGCGTTTTTGGCTTCTGAAAACTTCAAAATATTGAAACTTGAAAATTAGACCTGATTCCAGTTTCAAAAACCCAGATATAATGCTTTCTCAGCATTTTCCAGCTGCCAAATCTAAAAAGTTGAAAATTGATTGTACAGTGAGAAGAGCAGACATAATTTTCACTTATTTGGCTGAGATAAAGCGTTTTTGGCTTCTGAAAACTTAAACATATTGAACTTGAAATTAGCCCTGATTCCGTTTCAAAAAACCCAGATATAATGCATTGCATTTTGGAGTGGTCAACATCTAATAATGCTGAAAATTAAATTGTACAGCTGAGAATTAGCAGCATCATTTTCACTTATTTGGGAGATAAGCGTTTTTGGCTTCTGAAAACTTCAAACATTATTGAAAACTGAAAATTAGCCCTGTTTCCCGGGTTTCAAACAACAATATAATGCATCTCAGCATTTTCCACCCGGCCAACATTAAAAGGTTGAAAATTGATTGTACAGCTGAGAATGAGCAGACATCTATTTTTCACTTATTTGGCTGAGTAAAAGCTTTTTTGGGCTTCTGAAAACTTCAAACATATTGAAACTGAAATTAGAGTTTCCCGTTTAAAAACAACCAATAATGCATTAGTTTTTGGGGCCAACATCAAAAAAATTTTTAAAAAATTGTTTGTACACTGAGAAGACAACATCTTTTCATTTTTTTGGTGAGATAAAGCTTTTTTGGCCTGAAACTTAAAACATATTGAAAATTAAAAATTAGACCTATTCATTTAAACAACCAGATAAATGCTTAGTTTTACGCCAACACCCAAAATTTTTAAAATTGATTGTACAGCTAAATTTTAGAGACTCACCCTTATTTGGCTGAGTAAAGCTTTTTTGGTTTGAAAATTCAAACAATTAAAACTTAAAAATTAGCCCTGTTTCCCAGTTTCAAACCCAGAATAAGCATTTAGCTTTTCCGGGGCCCAAATCAAAAATTTTGAAATTGATTGTACAGTGGAGAGCGGCACATTTTTACTTTTTGGCTGGTAAACGTTTGGGGTTCTAAAAACTTCAAACTTTAAACTTGAAAATTAGACCACCCCAGTTTCAAAAAACCAATATAATTTTTCCGCTTTTTCCCTGCAACTCAAAAAAGGTTGAAAATTGATTGAAGCTGAAAAGAGCAACTTTTATTTTTACTTATTTGGTGAGAAAAACGTTTTGGTTTCTGAAAACTTAAAAAACTTTTGAATTAAAAAATTAGATGTCATTTTCAAACCCAGAAAATTCTTTTAGATTTTAGCTTCCAACATCTA
>JAVYJU010000151.1:0-11651 GCA_033032245.1 Poecilia picta | reverse complement strand
GGGGGGCAACAAGTATGCCCACTCCTGCCCGGCGCCTCTCGCCGTGGGCAACTCCAGAGTGGAAGTACGTCCAGCCCCTCTCAAGGAGACTGGTTCCGGAACCAGAGCCATGCGTCGAGGTGAGGCCGACTATTTCTAGCCGAAACCTCTCAGCCTCGCACACTAGCTCCGGCTCCTTCCCCACCAGAGAGGAGACGTTCCACGTCCCAAGAGCCAGCTTCTGCAGCCGGGGATCAGACCGCCAGGGTCCCCTCCCTTGGCCACCGCCCGTAACACATTGCACCCGACCCCTTTGGCCCCTCCGACAGGTGGTGAGCCCATTGGAAGGGGAATCCACGTCCTCTCTTCGGGCTGAGCCCGACCGGGCTCCGTGGTTAAAAGCCCGGCCACCAGGCGCTCGCCATCGTGCCCCACCTCCAGGCCTGGCTCCAGAGTGGGACCCCGGTGACCCGCGTCCGGGCAAGGGAACGCGAGATTCAAAGTTCGTTTCCATCATAAGGGTCTTCAGGCTGCGCTTTGTCTGGTTCCTCACCTAGGACCTGTCTGCCTTGGGTGACCCTACCAGGGGCATAAAGCCCCAGACAGCATAGCTCCCAGGATCATTGGGACACACAAACCCCTCCACCACGATAAGGTGGCAGCCCAAGGAGGAAAAAAGTTTCAACCAAAAAAAAATACACTCAACCAAAAAAAAAAGAGATTCAATCAAAAAATTAGTTACTTCAATCAAAAAAAAATCTTTAAAAATGTTTTTGTTTCGTAAAAAAATATTTTTATGATTAAATAGTTTTTATGACTTTTTTTTGTTGAGATTTTTTTTTTTTTTTGGTTGAAACTTTTTTTTGTTTGAGATTATTTTTTTTTTTGATTGAATAATTGTGAAACAAATCTAACTCCATAGTTTTGCATCCACTGAAAACAAAGATGTTAACCAATAAACTGGACAATTTGCTGCATGTTTAGTGATATTTTCACAGTTGCGGTCTCGACCGGTCTTGAAATAAAATGCAGTCCTCAGCACCCGAGACCGAGACGAGACCGAGACCAAATGCGGTCGAGTCCGAGACCATCAAGAAACGGTCTCGAGACCGGACTCGAGACCAAGACCGGATCCGAGTACCACATTATCTTTGGACCGAAAGAGGAACGAACCAGAGCCAATGCACAGCTTCAGTTACTACAATTACAAACCAGCAATCAGGCCCGAAACCTGGGAGTAGTGATGGACTCTGACCTGAACCTTCAGAGCCACATAAAGACAGTCACAAAGTCGGCTTTCTATCACCTGAAGAACATCTCCAGGATTAGAGGACTAATGTCTCAGCTAGATCTAGAGAATCTCACCCATGTGTTTATCTTTAGCCGCATTGATTACTGCAGCAGCGTCTTCACAGGTCTGACTAATAAATCAATCAAACAGCTGCAGCTGATCCAGATGCTGCTGCTGCTGTTCTCACTAAAACCAGGAAGATAGAGGCATAACACCAGTTTTAAAGTCTCTACACTGGCTCCCTGTAGCTCAAAGAATAGACTTTAAAATACTGTTGTTAGTGTATAAATCACTTAATGGTTTAGCACCACAATACCTTAAAGATCTGCTAGTGCCGTACCAACCGTCTAGGCCCCTCAGATCTTCTGGTTCTGGTTCTGCTCTGCATCCCCAGAACGAGACGAGGAGAAGCAGCTTTCAGCTTCTATGCACCACGAATCTGGAATAAACTTCCAGAAAACTGTAAAACAGCTGAAACACTGAGTGTCTTTAAATCTAAAATTAAAACCATGCTGTTTAGAGTAGCTTATGGATAAACTGAATGTTTTTATTTTTAATTTTACTTTTAATCTTTTTAAAACTTTTTCAAACTCTGTTTTTTTCTGTTTTATTCTTATTTTAAATTGTGTAAAGCACATTGAAATGTCTTTAACCCTTGTAAGATACAAAAACTCTGAGGTTTGAGAATCCTTGTATGTCGAGGATTGAGATTTTAAAATGCTTTTACTTTTAATTTCTACTTTTAATAATGTTTCTATATTTTTCAAAATCTGTCTATTTATGTTTTCATTTTATTTTAAATTGTGTAAAGCACTTTGAAATGCCTTGCTGCTGAAATGTGCTATACAAATAAAATTTGATTGATTGATATATTTGAAGTTGTTATCCGGTCGGAGCAACATATCAACTTAATCCTTATATTGTCCGTCATGGTTGTTGTTTTTCTTCCCACTTGCTTGTATCAGGACACAGAATAGTGAGATTTGTTGAGAATCAGTGACATTCAGTTCGGATGAATGCGACCTGGACGTTATGGTCACATTTGAATCGGATATGTATCGGCTATGGGTCACATTCGAAAAAGAATCTGGCCTGTGCTGTTCACACTGCCATGAAAAGATCAGATACAGGTCACATTACGTCAAATAAATCAGAATTGGGTCACTTCAGTCTGCAGTGTGAACGCAGCCTATTTCAAGATCAACCAGTTCCTCCAGAACAACCAGGCAAACGTTTGAACAGACCAACCAGAGGAATTAGAAAATTGACTGTAATTAAAAAATGGCCAGTAATACCAGGACCACCAGTAATTCAAGAACCACCAGTTAAACGAGAACCATCAGTTATACAAGAACCACCAGTGATGAAGGAGCCAGCACTTAGATCCTGCATGTTTTAGTCTCTGTTACGACTGGCTCAAGGTCATAAAAACAGGAGTCCAGGCAGGGGTTAAAGTGTAGGAAAATGAATATTTATTAACAAAAATAACAATGGATTGTAGATCTCAGTATCAGTGGTGTAATGTAAATGTTTGAATGTGTTGTATGAGTGCATATGGAAGAGTTGAAGTGCAAAAACAAAGACAAACGCAAATATGCAAAAAGGAGGAGAGCTGAGGCCAGGCAACAAACACCACAAGTGCCAAGCAGCAGAGTGGACGCCAAAGGCGAAATAGATGGAGACAGCCAGGTTCAAATACTCTGTGCTCCAATCAACCTGATCAGCAGCATCTGTAGAGGGGAGGAGCACAAAGACGACAACAACACCTCCTGCAGCCCAGCCTACAAGGCCCAGGGCCGTAACAGTCTCTACCTGGTTTTGCACACCTGCATCAAACAATGGCTCATCAGAGGCCTAAGCAGAACACTGACTTGCTGAGGAGGTTGTTACAACCACTAGGGAGAGAACTAAAACATGCGGGATGCCGGGCCTCCAGGACCCACTTTGGACACCCCTGACTTGGGGCAAGCACCAGTTTTACAGACCAACCAATGAAACTAGTAGACCCATGATGGGATCCAGTATCTCAGAGTTCCACTCTGGTACACGGTCCCTGCCCACATACCGACTTTTCTCACAACTGACTGTGGTTCCAGGTTCTCCTGGTTCTCCCGTTCCAATTTAGCCAGCCTTTCTCAAAGCAGAGTATTTTCCTGAGTCAACTCCTTGTTCTCTCTGTACAGGTCCTCAATTCTTTGGCTGTTTGCCACCTGCAGGCTTCAGAGATTGTCTAATTCTTTCCAGAGATTGTCCTTTTCTCTGGACTGGTGATCCAAAGTCTCCTGTGCTGTTCCCTGCTCTGTCAGTAGCTCCTGGACTTCTCCTCTGAGACATGTCTGGACGTGTTCATACGATTCCACTTCTTGTCTCACTTTGTTGTCCCTGGGCTCTCTGTCATTAAGCTCTGCACGAACCATGACACTAGCTGCGCACGCAAAGCATTGGTTTGTCTTTCAAGAATGCAATACTGTGCTTCCAGGCACTTTCTCGATTCTTGAAGTAATCGGATTTATATCTCAGGTATTCGACCGTCTGTTTCAGTTCAATATTCTCCTTCTCCAGTGTCTTGTCCATCCTGTTCTCAAAAGCTTTGTTGTGCAAAATGCTATTAAATTCTTCAGGTGCATCACTCCTTTGTTGAGACATTGTGTTTCTCCGTGTGCTGAAAAGTAAAAACTGTTCGTATGTGGAACCAAGTGGTCTTCTTCTGACATGTACAACAAATGAGTTGGGATTAAAGGGAGATGAGTCAAGTCATTAGTGGTGTCATAGAGCAAGAGTGAAATCCCTGGCTCACCAAAGCCATTAGAAGCCTGTTGTGTGTGGGTGTGTGTAATGTATTTGATGCCTTGAACCATTTTACTGGAAGAAGCAGCTTGTCAACTAATAAGCAATCTCCTTTTGGTGATTAATAAAGTACATTCTATTAAAATAATTTATTATTACTGAAGGACTTTTACATCTTTTACTTTTTTGTGAAAGTTTATTTTATTATTTCAAGTTATTGGTTTTGTTTAAAAATAAATATATTGAATTGAAAAGTGAGTTTTTATAGCTGGCATTTGTCTATTAAAAATAAATATTAAAGCTGCCATTTTCGTCAAACAAGGTACTTAACAATAATAAGGCAGAAACTCAAAAAAACAAAGATTTTAATGTAAAAATGAAAAACAAGATGATTATTTATAGTATTTATTAATTTTTTAAAAAAAATTCTGTTTTAATTACATTACTTAAAATCTATATTGTATAAATGTATAAATATATATACTTTTAATATTTAACACATTGGACGGAGCGGTTTATCGTTACAGTATGTTCTGTTCTGTTACTGCAGGTTTAAGTAAAACAGCCTCTCTATTGTATAACATGTTGATTAAACTTGGCCTCATCACTTGCAGGTTGTCATAAATGTGTTCACTGGATCCTTCGTCTCCATGGCAGCATATACAATCGGTCATTAATGTTTCATAAAGTAGCCGCTATAAGAGCGAGCCGTGATAACATCTCCAGAGGGATGGATGCTGCGGCGCATCCAGGCGACACTAAACCGAACGTTTAAACCGTGACTTTGAACACAGAGTTAAAGCAGACGGCGGTTTTAACGCTTTGGATGATAAAAACGTGATTTAGATTTAATTTTTTTACTTTCTGAAGTTTCTCAGGATGGAAGAAGCAGAGGATGGAGTCGCTGTGGTGGGAATCGGCTGCAACTTTCCAGGAGGTAAAGATAATTTCAGAGCTTCTCCTTTAGTAATAATATTTAGGTTGATTAAATATATCAATATAGTTAACCATTAACATGAAATAAAATCCATTTTTCTTATAATTGTTGCATTAATCACAGAATCAATAGACATTTGGTCTATATTGGCTGTGTTTGTTTAAAATTATTTATTATTTTTGTCCTCCTTTCTTTCAGCACAAGCTTAGATTAAATATTTGTGCTTACTAGCAACAACAAAAAATTACATTACTCAGCAACATAAACAAAAAGAAAAATCATGCAAGTTTTTTTTGTTTCTTTTTTTTTAAAAGACAAAATGTTTTTGTGTATCTTCAAATTGAAGTGTTTGTCCAAATTTCTCTATAAAATAATAATTTTTTTTTTTAGTTCTTTCATAGATTTTCAAGGCGTTTTAGGTCCATACTTTGACAGGGCCATTAGAATGTTTTGATTGAAACAACTCCATTGTAGTTCTGGCTTCTTGTTGGGAGTTATTTATAGTTAGTGTCGATGAAATAAGGGGATTCTTATTGTAAAACCTTTAAACTATGCAATTTTGATTCTTCCTTTGTTCTTTGGTCCCGGTTTCCCGTCCGCGGTCTGATAACTCTCGCGAGACACAGAAGAGACGTAAGCAGCGTGATGGCGTCACAGAAGTTCAGAATTTAATCCAATCAGACACAAAGAATCAGACACACAGAAAGTTAAAGGAAAACACATTCACCGATTAGTCACCTGATATAACAAAAACAGATAGAGGAAAGACGAAGACGTCGGAGACGTCCCCGGAGAAACAGTCAGCCCATGGTGCTAAGAATTGACTATTTTCTGCCTTATTTTCCTGCGCAAGAGGTTTTTGTGCTAGTAGGTGTGTTCTATTCAAATAGGGGGCAACACCTCTTGACCAATTAGAAGCCGCCTCCGAGCACCCCTGAAAACGGCACCTCCCTTACAATCTGCCGAGACATCAAAGAGACTTTTACCTCCTTGATGTTATTTGAGGTTAACCAGAACTCTAAAAATCCTGCTGACTTTTACAACTTACAAATGCCTCAGGAGACTTAGCTGTATTGTTTTAGACCAAATTGTCTTTAAGGTGAACTGCAGGTCAATAGTTTACCCCACCAGATAAGACTGCTTGTCTCCTGTGGTTTTACGACCCCAGTGGTTTCAAGTAAACGATAGAGCTAACTCAAACACTAAAAATGGTTATATTTCCTTAACAGTCCCTCTTTTGAGGTCTGTCTATTTACAGACCTCACAAAATAAATTGATTAGTGTTTTAACCAAGGAATCAAAAAATTTAGAATGACCAAACATTGATATACTCCTTTAACAGTCCCCCTTTTTAACTAAAAGCCCTGTCTGAGCAGGACAGCACTGGTCTACAGCCCATCATCTGCAGCACCTTGGAAAAACCACTAATAGAGAGGTGGATTAGGTAAGCTACTGCCACCCGGACCAGTTACTTGTATCTCAAATTAAACTCTGTATTCTACCTAGAGATGATAGAATGATCCTGAGCGAAAGTTTAATACTCACCTGTAGAACCTAAAGAATTCATAAGCTTTCCAATCCATATGTCAAATACCCATTAACCTTTTTTAAATATGAAGATCTTACAACTCAATCATTTCAGGGGAATCAAACCACATTACAATCCTCATCCTTCCAACATATACAACCAACAGACTCAAAGCTGTGGAGGGAAAATCAGAACACACAAAAAGCAATTACAACTGGTTTCAATGTTTTTTTTTTTTTTTTTTTTTTTTTTTTTTACACAGAATTATCAAAGTTCGTGTCTCTTCTTTGGTGATCCTCTTCTTAAACAAAAATATGAGTTTCACAAAAAATAGTTCGAATGGACGCGCAAAAAACGAAGGTTCATAAAGAGTTCGCAAAATCAACGATATAAAAAACGCAAACGTGGGGTCGATGTGTGATCCTCTTGAGGCTTGATCCGTTTTATACCCTGATCAGGTATTCAAAGCTCAGGTTTCACACCTGAGTAACCGTTGCTCACTGAGAATTGGATTATTATGCCAATTAAACAGTGAGGTTAAAGAGAAATTTCAATCTCCTCTTCTCTCAATAAATTGAGACCAAAACAGGATTATTATGCCTGTTCGGATCTCTGAAGACCTCAAAACTCAGAAAGCAAAAGTGGTCTCAGCAGGAATTCCTGCTGCACTTATTACTGGAACCATCGATCCTCCTTGGTCTGGGGAACTGCGTGACGAAGCTCCTCCGTCTGAAGGCTCACTGGGGCTCCTCATCTGCTGCGCACTGACTCCACTGGAACCCGGCGTCTCTTTTCCATGCAGATGAACAGCATCAGACGTCCTCTTGATCTCTCAGCCTGGTCTGGTGAAGTGAAGTTCAGCCCCCGTCCTTCTGATGACTTTAATTTGGACCCAGATGATTCCTGGAACTGGTCCTGTGACGTCTGGTATTCTGCAAACTCCAGTCCCAAACCTAGAACTTCTCGAAAACATCATTATGAAATAAATGTGCCGGTTCACCTGTCCCTTCTGGAGTCCATGCGCAGGTGTCGGAAACATCCTTCTCGTGTCAAACTCGTATGAAGAGAACCCTGTTAATTTGTTAATGGACAACACATAAAAATATCGACCCATAGCAAAACGTTTTATCTAATTTGAATTTAGACTGTGCACAGTTTATAGCCAATTTTAACTTTTCTTAAATTTTATCCAAAATTATCCGTATAACGAATGAGCAAATTAGACCCAATATACCGCATACAAAACGCTTCGAATCTATCAATAAATCTACAGTCGCTGTGAAAGAAAAAATTGATTAGGAACAATTGGTTGTACAAATTTTTTCAAACATAACTTCATTTTGGGTCTCGGTGTTCCTTAATTCTCCTTGAAGTAGAATGACTTCCTTGGCAAGTCATAGATGAAACGTAGTAATAGAGGAACCAACAATAAACGATCCTAATTATTTTGTCGTTTTAAATCATATATTATTATTTCAATTTATCAGGCATGTAGAGATTTTGTATTTTAACTTTTATTTTATTATTCTATGCCTTCATTTCAGATTATAATTTCATTCCTTAAGTTAACTCTTTTAGAAGCAGTTCCATGATTGTTCCTTTTAAATATCCAATTTAGACCACTTTAATTTTAATCCTAATTTTCATTTTAAATCCTCAAAGGATGATCAGCTTGTTTTGCAAGAATATGTTAACCGTGTCATTAAATAAAAATGAATCATCCAAATTACTCAAAATTCCACACTCCAAATTTCAACCCTTTTAATATTTGATTCAGTTTTTTCTTTTTTAAATATTTATTTATCTTATTTAATAATGAATTATCCTTTTTATTTCTATCAATATTTTCAATTTACTGGGGAGAAGCTTGATACAACTATATTCTGTAAACATTTATTTTTAGACCTTCCTGGATGCCTTATTTAAACCACTTATTTTGAATCATATGAAGTGATATGTAATCATGTCACGATCCCTTTCCCTCTTTTAGGAAACACTGTTTTGTATAAACTATTTGATTCCAATCATGCATGTTAATTATTTCTTATTCCCTCTTTATTCTATAACAGAACAAATGTTCTGTCATAGAATACCATAAAAATGCCATATAAATTAAATAGAGAAATCAGTCACTGCTAACCCATGTCCCATGTTTCAGGTGGATGCAAATTCATATTTGAGTCAAAATTTAGAAGGCAAGAAGGAACGTGGTGCTGTTAGCTCATTGTGTACTCAGTCCACTTCAGTATGTTTAAATGCAAATGTCAAATGCAGTCGAACTCCCGATTTCACTAAAATACTGCAACTGAGGAATAACCAAATGACATTTACTAAAAATAGGAAATCTGAATTATTCCCCTGCACCACGCTCGTCAGTCTGAAATTAAAATAAAATAAGTTGAGACAAACGAAGTGAATCACTGAGGCAAAAAATGCTTGTTCGAAAAATGCAGAGAGTCACAAACACCAGTCTTGCAATCATAAATCTTTTGAGACATCCTGTTTGTTGTCACACCCCTACCATAGCCAAAAGATCAGAATGTCAAGCGAGAGGAATGTGAGGCAATAAACCCAGTAAATATAGTATGCCCTGTGGCAAAGTAAGTCAGCTAAAATAAAAAAATAAAAACTAAAAATAAACATCGCACTTAATACAAGATAAATTTGGAAAAATAATGAAATTTCACCAACTCAAACCGACAACTGGCAGTGGTTTGCATCTCAGAGGCCAAAACACGCTGAAGGAGGAGTCAGAGGACTAAAGTCACATGCGACAGGTGGAGAATCCAGTATCACCCAGCAACCAGACAAACAGGACATCCACCGAGCTATAGCGTGAACTGTGCAGAGTCCATGTGACTCAGAAACGGGTATGCATGTCCCGTTTTTGAACTGAGGTAAGCTGTGAATGACAGCAGTGGTCCCGAGGGAAGAGACACAGCAAAAGTCACAGAACCACGGAGGATCCCCTCTCCTCCTTATCCATTCCCAGCAAAATGTCTTTTGATCCATGAAGTGTGACCTCCTGCCAGCACGCTTGAGATAACAGTCAGAGTGTAATCCATCTCTGGGTCCTGTCGTGACCCAAATAACAGGAAATAGCAGTAAACTCCACCGACCTCAGTCTTTGAAGATGTCGTCACTTCCACTGAACAGTCCATTTCAGAGGCACAGTTTGTAATCACAGCGGAGCGGAGAGCCGAGACATCGGCTTAAAGCAACAGCAGACACCTGAAGCCAGATGCCAAGCGACACCATCATCTCACACCTCCAAGCATGTTTCCAGCCCCTACCCCCACGGCACCTCAACCTCCAAGAGCAGAACTGCCAGTGTAAAACAAACCAAGTTAACAAAAAATAAAACAAAAGGCTATACCAACGTTTCTTACTGCAAAATGTCAAATTAATGTCAGAGCCATCTGACATTCCTCTGGCTTGACACCCCACCTTCTGTAAAGAAAGGAAAAAAAATAGAATTAAAACAAGATCTTTCACAACCAAATGTGATAGAAGTGATATAATAAGCTCACTTACTGTCTTTTCTTTGTTTTGATCTATGCAAAATAGCACCTCGAAAGCATTCACTTCGCCTGTGCCAAAAAATCAGCAGTGACATAGAAATCTGCTATATTCTAAATGTGTGTAAACATGACAGATGCTTAACTGTCATCCGGCTTCATTACCTCAATTTGTAGTCCACTTATAAGCAGACATCATATGTTAGTGAATCATAAAGGCAAGATAAAATCTCCTTACATAATTAAATCCATAATCCACTATTTTGGAATGAAGGTCAAAAGTTTTGATTAAAAGATTCACAATCAACTGCCCCCAAATCTCACCAATTTAAGTAAGGCCTATTTTAGCCTACTCCCCCATCTATTTAATAAAAACATAAATTCATTAAAAAACAATCATAGGTGGAAAACCAAAAAGAGAAGAATCGTGCTCCTCTCAACATGTCCAAATCAGTAACCCATGTGTTATACAGACCAACCATTAAAACAATTAAGTTAGTATGTTAGTCAGTAGTTAGTACATCATAAACAGAACAAACAGAATGCAGGTAGAACCCAAAAACATAAAAACATATGGAATATCTCACAGCAATTAAAAGAGTCTCATGGTCACCTGTAATTTGTTTGTCACACATGAAATAAAAACATTTGTTCTACTTAAAGTCAGAACTCCCCAATTTGTACTGATTCCATCTTCCAAACCTATTTCCCCAGATTAGAAACCAAAATCCATCCCGTTCAAAGTTTTCAACACAATTTCAGAACACCATGCCTGAGAAGAAAAAAATATTATCAGAAAGGAAATGAACATATTTCCACTCAAAATGCATCGTCGTGTGCGTAGAATCACCTAAGAGAAAAATATGGATTAGTCCACACGTCCCGAGTTATCTATATAAAAAGAAGGAAAGAAAAACGATTAAAGCAGTAAATGAGTAGAACCTGTTGGAATTAAAATACCTTATGACAGGAACAACGATTTCCAGAATTATCATGTCAATTTCATATATCATGCAGGTGTGTATCGCAAAAAACCTTATATTTAATATGGTCTGTGTGTCTAACCAAAATCCTAATTAAATGACCAAATTAAAAACTGAAGTCTCCAACGGGGTGCCGGCTGTAATGTCATTTCAACATCCTCCCAGACTCACTGCACTTTCGTGTCACACACTGTTTCATTCCACCATTTCATATAAGATCGTCTGCAGACAGACTTAGTACATTATCACTGTGTAGCACTCAAATGTGCTGTGTCTCTTGCGTCTGGGGCAGAACTGCGTGCACAGACAGTTCAGCCACAGAAACAGTAAGACAAAAATGCAAATCGCAATGAAATAGAAAGTGTAAAATGTTCGTCACAGCCGGGGTAATTCAAACACACAGCGCTGAGACACGCAACCATCTAAATGGTTCGAAACAACAAAAATATAAAAATAAAAATCAACTGAACAAAAATCCATACACCCCGAGACTGGCCGCTCAGATCGTCACACCATAAACTACACATTCACTGAACTTCAGAATAAAAATGCGCGGCCATAATCCATGCATACAGTGAAAGTGCGCGTACACATTTATAGTGTCGCAGTCCTGCATTTTCAAACAGAA
>JAVYJU010000150.1:0-11660 GCA_033032245.1 Poecilia picta | reverse complement strand
AATGTAAGTGAGAATGAGCAGCATTTTTTTTGATTTTTTTGCTGAGATAAAGCGTTTTTGGCTCTAAAAATTCAAACATTTAAAACTTGAAAATTAGACTGTTTCCCCCTTTAAAACACGATATAATCATCTAGCATTTTACCCTGCCAACATCTAAAATTTTTAAAAAATTTAATGTAAGCGGGAAAATGAGCGACTCATTTTTATTTTTTGTGGAAAAAGGTTTTTGGCTCTGAAAAATTCAAAATTTGAACTTGAAAATTAGACTGATTCCATTTTTAAAACACGAAAATCATCTAGATTTACCCTGCCAACATCTAAAAAGTTTAAAAATTTTAATGTAAGCTGAAAATGAGCAGACTTTATTTTTACTTCTTTTGCTGAGATAAAGCGTTTTTGGTTCTGAAACTTAAAACTTTGAAACTTAAAAAATTGACTGTTTTCCAGTTTAAAACACGATATAATGCATTTTCCATTTTTCCCCCCTGCCAACATCTAAAAAGTTTAAAAATTTAATGTACAGTGAGAAGAGCAGCACTATTTTGCTTCTTTTGCTGAGTAAAGCTTTTTTGGGCATTGAAAACTTAAAATCTTGTAACTTGAAAATTAGACCTGATTCAGTTTAAAACACGTTTAAAAAATCATTGTTTTTTAGTGCCAACATCAAAAAAGTTTAAATTTTAATGTAACTGGAATGAGCAGACCCATTTTTACTTCTTTTGCTGGATAAAGCGTTTTTGGCATCTGAAAACTTAAAAACATTTGAATTGAAAATTAGACTGTTTCCAGTTTAAAACAACCGTTTAAATTCATCCTTTTTGGGAAAACTGTCAAACCAAAAAACCCTGAAAATTGTTAGAGCTGAGAAGGACCCCGCAATCCATTTCTCATTTCTTTGCTGAGAAAAAGGGGTTTTTTTGGCCCTGAAATTCAAACTTTGAATTGGGGAAAAAAGACTATTCATTTTAAAACACCCCATAATCACCTGAAATTTTTAGTTGCCAAATCTAAAAATTTAAAATAATGAAAAGGGTGGAATGGCCCGACATCATTTTACTTTTTGCTAAAAAAATTTTTGGGTCAAAAAATTCAAAACATTTGAAATTTGAAATTGATGTTCCCCGTTTAAAAACGTCAGTAAAAAAAAAAGGGGGGGCCAACATCTAAAAAGTTTGGAAAAAGTACAGTGAGAATGAGCGGGGCCCTCTATTTTTGACCTTTTTTGCTGAGTTTTAAAGGTTTTTGGCATTGAAAACCCTTCCCCATTTGCTTGGGAAAATTTTCCCCTGTTGTTTAAAAAAAATTTGATCGGCATTTTAGCGCCAACATTAAAAAAGGGTTTAAAATTTAATTGGCGAGAATGACAGCCTTTTGACTTTTTTTGCTGAGATAAGGTTTTTTTGGCCCAAAACTTCAAACACTTGAAACTTGAAAAATTAGACCTGTTCCTTTAAAAAACCCCGTTAAATCCTTGCATTTTGGGCTGTCAACATCTAAAAAGGCTAAAAATTTGAAGTAGAGCTGAAATGAGCAGACATCCATTCTATTCTTTTGCTGGAAAAAAGGTTTTTTGGCTTCTGAAAACTTCAAACATATTGAAAACTTGAAAATTAGACTGACCCCGTTTAAAAAGTAGTAAAATGCTCCAGATATTCCCCCTCCCAACATCTAAAAAGTTTGAAATTTAATGTACAGCTGAGAATGAGCAGACATCATTTTTGACTTTTTTTTGCTGAGATAAAGCGTTTTTGGCATCTGAAAACTTCAAACATTTGAAACTTGAAAATTAGCCCTGATTCCAGTTTAAAAACAAGATATAATGCATCTCAGCATTTCCAGCCTGCCAACATCTAAAAAGTTTGATATTTAATGTAAGTGAGAATGAGCAGACACCCATTTTTGACTTCTTTTGCTGAGATAAAGGTTTTTGGCATCTGAAAACTTCAAAACATTTGAACTTAAAAAATTAGCCCTGATTCCATTTTTAAAACAACCAGATATAATCATCTTAGCATTTTGGAGCTGTCCAACATCTAAAAGGCTGAAAATTAAATGTAGAGCTGAGAATGAGCAGGACACCATTTTCACTTCTTTTGCTGAGATAAAGCGTTTTTTGGCTTTTGAAAACTTCAAAATCTTGAACTTGAAATTAGACTGATTCCAGTTTAAAACACGTCGGGATATAATGCATTTTCCGCATTTTCCAGCCTGCCAACATCTAAAAAGTTGAAAATTTAATGTACAGCTGAGAATGAGCAGACATCCATTTTACTTTTTTGCTGAGATAAAGCGTTTTTGGCATCTGAAAACTTCAAACATATTGAAACTTGAAAATTAGACTGATTCCAGTTTAAAAAAACCAGATATAATGCATCCTTGCATTTTGGCAGCCTGCCAAATCAAAAAAGGGTTGAAATTTTAATGTAAGCTGAGAAGGGAGCAGACATCATTTTACTTCTTTTGCTGAGATAAAGCGTTTTTGGCTTCTGAAACTTCAAAATATTGAAACTTGAAAATTAGACTGATTCCAGTTTAAAAAAAACCGATAAAATTTGCTTTCTAGCATTTCACCCTGCCAACATCTAAAAAGTTTGAAAATTTAATGTACAGCTGAGAATGAGCAGACATCTATTTTGACTTTTTTGCTGAGAAAAAGCGTTTTTGGCATCTGAAAACTTCAACATCTTGAAACTTGAAAAATTAGACCTGTTTCCCCAGTTTAAAACAACCAGATATAATTCATCTTAGCATTTTGGAGCTGTCCAACATCTAAAAAGGCTGAAAATTGAATGTAGAGCTGAGAATGAGCAGACATCCATTTCTCACTTCTTTTGCTGAGAAAAGCGTTTTTGGTTTTCTGAAAACTTAAAAACATATTGAAACTTGAAAATTGGGCCCTGATTTCCAGTTTAAAACAGTCAGATATAATGCATCTCAGCATATTCCAGCCTGCCAACTTTCAAAAAAAGTTTGAAAATTTTAATGTTACAGCTGGAATGAGCGGGACATCTATTTTTGACTTCTTTTGCTGAGATAAAGCGTTTTTGGCATCTGAAAACTTCAAACATTTGAAATTTGAAAATTAGACTGATTCCAGTTTAAAACAGTCAGATATAATGCATCTAAGCTTTTTCCAGCCTGCCAACATCTAAAAAGTTTGAAAATTTAATTACAGCTGAGAATGAGCAGACATCTATTTTGACTTCTTTTGCTGAGATAAAGCGTTTTTGGCATCTGAAAACTTCAAACATATTGAAACTTGAAAATTAGACTGATTCCAGTTTTAAAACAGTCAGATATAATGCATCTCAGCATTTTCCACCCTGCCAACATCTAAAAAGTTTGAAAATTTAATGTACAGCTGGAATGAGCAGACAACTATTTTTGACTTTTTTGCTGAGATAAAGCGTTTTGGCATCTGAAACTTCAAACTTTGAACTTGAAAATTGACTGATTCCAGTTTAAAACAGTCAGATATAATGCTCTAAGCATTTTCCACCCTGCCACCATCTAAAAAGTTTAAAAATTTAATGTACAGCTGAGAATGAGCAGACATCTATTTTTGACTTCTTTTGCTGGATAAAGCGTTTTGGCATCTGAAAACTTCAAACATCTTGAAACTTGAAAATTAGACCTGATTCCAGTTTAAAAACAACCAGATTAATTCATCTTAGCATTTTAGCTGCAACATCTAAAAAGGCTGAAAATTGAATGTAGAGCTGAGAATGAGCAGACATCCATTTCTCACTTTTTGCTGAGTAAAGCGTTTTTGGCTTCTGAAAACTTAAACCCATTTGTAACTTGAAAATTAGACCTGATTCCATTTTAAAACAGTAGATATAATGCATCTCAGCCATTTCCAGCTGCCAACATCAAAAAAAGTTTGAAATTTAATGTACAGCTGGAATGAGCGACATCTATTTTTGACTTCTTTTGCTGAGATAAAGCGTTTTGCTCTGAAAACTTAAAACATCTTGTAAACTTGAAAATTAGACTGATTTCCAGTTTAAAACCACCAGATATAATGCATTTAGCATTTTGGCCTGTCCAACATCTAAAAAGTTTGAAAATTAAGTAAGCTGAGAATGAGCGGGACACCCATTTTTACTTCTTTTGTGAGATAAAGCGTTTTTGGCATCTGAAAACTTCAAACATATTGAAACTTGAAAATTAGACTGATTCCAGTTTAAAACAACCAGATATAATGCATCTAGCATTTTGGCCTGCCAACATCTAAAAAGTTGAAAATTTAATGTAAGTGAGAATGAGCAGACATCTATTTTTGACTTCTTTTGCTGAGATAAAGCGTTTTTGGCTTCTGAAAACTTCAAACATTTGAAACTTGAAAATTAGACCTGATTCCGTTTAAACAACAGATAAAATTTCATTTTAGATTTTGCTGCCAACATTTTAAAAAGGGTTTTGAAAATTAATGTAAGCTGGAATGAGCAGACATCCATTTTTACTTTTTTGCTGAGATAAAGCGTTTTTGGCTTCTGAAAACTTCAAACATATTGAACTTGAAAATTAGCCCTGATTCCAGTTTAAAAACCCACCAGATAAAATGATTTTAGCATTTTCCAGAATCATTTTAGATTTTAGCTGCCAACATCTAAAAAGTTTGAAAAATTTAATGTAAGTGAGAATGAGCAGCTTATTTTACTTTTTTTGCTGAGAAAAGCGTTTTTGGTCTGAAAATTCAAACATTTAAAAATTAAAAAATTAGACTGTTTCCCAGTTTAAAAACCCAGATAAAAATGATCTAGCATTTTAGCTGCAACTCAAAAAAATTTTGAAATTTAATGAAAGTGAGAATGAGCAGACATCTTTTTTTTACTTTTTTGCTGGGAAAAAGCGTTTTGGCATTGAAAACCAAACATCTTAAAAATTGAAAATTAGACCTGTTTCCCGTTTAAAAACCAATATAATCTTTTTTTTAGCTTTTTAGCTGCAACTTAAAAAGGGGAAAATTAATGTAAGCTGAGAATGGCAGAATCATTTTATTCTTTTGTGAGATAAAGCTTTTTTGGCTTCTGAAACTTCAAACATATGAAACTTAAAATTAGACTGATTCCAGTTTAAAACACGATTAATGCATCTTGCATATTCCACCCAACATCAAAAAAGGAAAAATTTTAATGAAGCTGGAATGGCAGACATCATTTTTACTTCTTTTGCTGAGATAAAGCTTTTTTTTGGCTTGAAACTTAAAAATTTAAAAACTGAAAATTAGACTGATTCCTTTTTAAACACAGTAAATGCATCTAGATTTCGGGCCTCCCAAAACATCTAAAAATTTTAAAAAATTTAATGTAAGCTGGAATGAGCAAAATTTATTTTTGCTTCTTTTGCTGAGAAAAGGTTTTTGGCATCTAAAAACTTCAAACTTTGAACTTAAAAATTAGCCTGTTTCCGTTTAAAAAACCAGTTAAATTTTAGCTTTAGCTGCCAACATCAAAAAAGGTGAAAATTATGTAGGCTGGATGAGCAGAAAACTTTTTTACTTTTTTTGCGAGTAAAGCGTTTTGGCTCTGAAAATTAAAATTTGAAACTTGAAAATTAGACTGATTCCATTTTAAAAAACAGTCATATAATGATCTCGCATTTCCAGCTGCCAACATCTAAAAAGTTTGAAAATTTAATGAAAGCTGAGAATGGAGAGAATCTTTTTTGATTCTTTTGCTAGATAAGGTTTTTTGGGCATTAAAAACTTAAAAATTTTAATTTGAAAATTCCCCTATTCCTTTTTTAAAAAACCAATTTTCATTAGCATTTTAGCTGCCAACATCAAAAAAGTTTAAAAATTTTAATGTAAGCTGAGAATGAGCGACATCATTTTTATTCTTTTGCTGAGATAAAGCGTTTTTGCTTCTGAAAATTAAAAATTTAAAATTTAAAAAATTAGATGTTTCCCTTTTTAAAACACAGTATAATGCATTGCTTTTCACCCTCCCAACATCAAAAAATTTGAAAATTTAATGTACAGCTGAAATGAGCAGACATTTTTTTTGACTTTTTTGCTGAGAAAAAAGCGTTTTTGGCATCTAAAAACTTAAACATTTGAATTTAAAAATTTAGCTTTTCCATTTTTAAAACAACCAGTTAATCATCTTGCATTTTGGGTGTCAACATCTAAAAAGGCTGAAAATTGAATGTAGAGTGAGAATGAGCAGCACCCCTTTTACTTCTTTTGCTGAGTAAAGCGTTTTGGTTTGAAATTTTCAAAAATTTGAAACTTGAAAATTTAGACTGTTTCATTTTAAAAACCCGATATAATGCTTAGTTTTCCACCCTGCCAACATCAAAAAAGTTTGAAATTTTAATGTACGTGAGAATGAGCAGACTTTTTTTTGTTCTTTTGCTGAGATAAAGCGTTTTTGGCATCTGAAAACTTAAAACATTTTAAATTTGAAAATTAGACTGATTCCGTTTAAAAAAACCCAGTATATGCATTTTAGTTTTTAGTGCCAACATCAAAAAAGGTGAAAATTTTAATGTAAGCTGAAAATGAGCAGCCCTATTTTAATTCTTTTGCTGAGATAAAGCTTTTTTGGCTTTGAAAACTTAAAAACATTTGAATTTTGAAAATTTTAGACTGTTTCCAGTTTAAAACAGTCAGATATAATGATCTAGCATTTCCAGCCTGCCAATCTAAAAAGTTTAAAAAATTTAATGTACAGCTGAGAATGAGCAGACATCTATTTTTGACTTCTTTTGCTGAGATAAAGCGTTTTTGGATCTAAAAATTTTAAAACTTTTGAAACTTGAAAATTAGACTGTTTCCAGTTTAAAAAAACCAGATTAATCATTTTTAGCTTTTTTGGAGCTGTCCAACATCAAAAAAGGCTGAAAATTGAATGTAGAGCTGAGAATGAGAAAACCCATTTTACTTCTTTTGCGAGATAAAGGTTTTTGGCTTCTGAAAACTTAAAACATTTGAATTTTGAAAAATTAGATGATTCAGTTTAAAATCGATATAAGCATCTAGCATTTTCAGCTGCCAACATCTAAAAAGTTAGAAAATTTAATGTAAGCTGAGAATGAGCAGACATCTATTTTGACTTCTTTTGCTGAGATAAGGGGTTTTTGGCATCTGAAAACTTCAAAACTTTGAAACTTGAAAATTAGCCCTGATTCCAGTTTAAAAACAGTCAGATATAATGCATCTCAGCATTTTCCAGCCTGCCAACATCAAAAAATTTTGAAAATTTTAAATGTACAGCTGGAATGAGCAGACTATTTTTGACTTCTTTTGCTGAGATAAAGGGGTTTTGGCATCTGAAACATTCAAAACATTTGAAACTTGAAAATTAGACCTGATTCCAGTTTAAAACAAACCAGATATAATGCATCTTAGCATTTTCCAGCTGCCAACATCTAAAAAGTTTGAAAATTTAATGTACAGCTGAGAATGAGGACATCTATTTTTGATTCTTTTGCTGAGATAAAGGTTTTGGCATCTGAAACTTCAAACATATTGAAACTTGAAAATTAGACCTGTTTCCCAGTTTAAAAACAACCAGATAATGCATCTTAGCATTTTGGAGCTGTCCAACATCTAAAAAGGCTGAAATTGAATGTAGAGCTGGGATGAGCAGACATCCTTTTTCTCACTTCTTTTGCTGAGATAAAGCGTTTTTTGGCTTCTGAAACTTCAAAACATTTGAAACTTGAAATTAGCGTGATTCCATTTTAAAACAGTCAGATATAATGCATCTCGCATATTCACCCTGCCAACATCTAAAAAGTTTGAAAATTTAATGTAAGCTGAGAATGAGCAGACATCTATTTTTGACTTCTTTTGCTGAGAAAAAGCTTTTTTGGCATCTGAAACCCTTCAAACATATTGAAACTTGAAAATTAGACTGATTCCAGTTTAAAACAGTCAGATATAATGCATCTAAGCATTTTCCGGGCCTCCCAACATCTAAAAAAGTTTGAAAATTTAAATGTACAGTGGGAATGAGCAGACATCTATTTTTGACTTTTTTGCTGAGATAAAGCGTTTTTGGCATCTGAAACTTCAAACTTTGAAACTTGAAAATTAGACTGATTCCAGTTTAAAACACAGATAAAATGCATCTTAGCATTTTCAGCTGCCAACATCTAAAAAGGCTGAAAATTGAATGTACAGCTGAGAATGAGCAGCATCCATTTCTCACTTCTTTTGCTGAGATAAAGCGTTTTTGGCTTCTGAAAATTTCCCAAACATATTGAAACTTGAAAATTAGACCTGATTCCAGTTTAAAACAGTCAGATATAATGCATCTCAGCATTTCAGCCTGCCAACATCTAAAAAGTTGAAATTTAATGTACAGCTGAGAATGAGCAGACATCTATTTTTGACTTCTTTTGCTGAGATAAAGCGTTTTTGGCATCTGAAAACTTAAAACATATTGAAACTTGAAAATTGCCTTTTGATTTTTTTTTTTTTTTTTTTTTTTTTTTTTTTTTTTTTTTTTTTTTTTTTTTTTTTTTTTTTTTTTTTTTTTTTTTTTTTTTTTTTTTTTTTTTTTTTTTTTTTTTTTTTTTTTTTTTTTTTTTTTTTTTTTTTTTTTTTTTTTTTTTTTTTTTTTTTTTTTTTTTTTTTTTTTTTTTTTTTTTTTTTTTTTTTTTTTTTTTTTTTTTTTTTTTTTTTTTTTTTTTTTTTTTTTTTTTTTTTTTTTTTTTTTTTTTTTTTTTTTTTTTTTTTTTTTTTTTTTTTTTTTTTTTTTTTTTTTTTTTTTTTTTTTTTTTTTTTTTTTTTTTTTTTTTTTTTTTTTTTTTTTTTTTTTTTTTTTTTTTTTTTTTTTTTTTTTTTTTTTTTTTTTTTTTTTTTTTTTTTTTTTTTTTTTTTTTTTTTTTTTTTTTTTTTTTTTTTTTTTTTTTTTTTTTTTTTTTTTTTTTTTTTTTTTTTTTTTTTTTTTTTTTTTTTTTTTTTTTTTTTTTTTTTTTTTTTTTTTTTTTTTTTTTTTTTTTTTTTTTTTTTTTTTTTTTTTTTTTTTTTTTTTTTTTTTTTTTTTTTTTTTTTTTTTTTTTTTTTTTTTTTTTTTTTTTTTTTTTTTTTTTTTTTTTTTTTTTTTTTTTTTTTTTTTTTTTTTTTTTTTTTTTTTTTTTTTTTTTTTTTTTTTTTTTTTTTTTTTTTTTTTTTTTTTTTTTTTTTTTTTTTTTTTTTTTTTTTTTTTTTTTTTTTTTTTTTTTTTTTTTTTTTTTTTTTTTTTTTTTTTTTTTTTTTTTTTTTTTTTTTTTTTTTTTTTTTTTTTTTTTTTTTTTTTTTTTTTTTTTTTTTTTTTTTTTTTTTTTTTTTTTTTTTTTTTTTTTTTTTTTTTTTTTTTTTTTTTTTTTTTTTTTTTTTTTTTTTTTTTTTTTTTTTTTTTTTTTTTTTTTTTTTTTTTTTTTTTTTTTTTTTTTTTTTTTTTTTTTTTTTTTTTTTTTTTTTTTTTTTTTTTTTTTTTTTTTTTTTTTTTTTTTTTTTTTTTTTTTTTTTTTTTTTTTTTTTTTTTTTTTTTTTTTTTTTTTTTTTTTTTTTTTTTTTTTTTTTTTTTTTTTTTTTTTTTTTTTTTTTTTTTTTTTTTTTTTTTTTTTTTTTTTTTTTTTTTTTTTTTTTTTTTTTTTTTTTTTTTTTTTTTTTTTTTTTTTTTTTTTTTTTTTTTTTTTTTTTTTTTTTTTTTTTTTTTTTTTTTTTTTTTTTTTTTTTTTTTTTTTTTTTTTTTTTTTTTTTTTTTTTTTTTTTTTTTTTTTTTTTTTTTTTTTTTTTTTTTTTTTTTTTTTTTTTTTTTTTTTTTTTTTTTTTTTTTTTTTTTTTTTTTTTTTTTTTTTTTTTTTTTTTTTTTTTTTTTTTTTTTTTTTTTTTTTTTTTTTTTTTTTTTTTTTTTTTTTTTTTTTTTTTTTTTTTTTTTTTTTTTTTTTTTTTTTTTTTTTTCCATTTTAAAAAAATTAGATTTCCTTTAAACCCAATTAAAATTTGAGGGATGTACTTAAAAAGGGGAAAATTATTTTTGTGAGAATAAATTTTTTTTTTGTTTGGAAAATTTTTTTGAAATTTAAAAACCTTTTAAATTTAAAATTAAGTAAATCATTTTAAAATCAAAATCATTTTTTCAGTGAAATAAGGGAAAATTAAAAAAAAGGGGGGAAAACTTTTTCTTCTGGAAATAAATTTTCTTAAAATTAAACTATTAATTAAAAACTTTTTTAAAAAAAGTTAAATCTAATTTTTTTAAATTAAAAAAGGGGAAAATTAATTTTTGAAAATAAAGCTTTTTTTTTTTTTTGGAAAAAAACTTTTTGGCCAAAAATTAAACTATTAAATTAAAAAGGTTTAAGTTTAAAAACCCAAATCATTTAATTTTAAAACTTAAAAGGAAATTATTACCTGGTGAGAAACTTTTTACTTTTTTCAAAAAATTTTTGGCCTGAAAATTAAACTTTTAAATTAAAAAATTAACCTTTCATTTTTCCCCAAATAAAAAATTTGAATTTTGGAGCTGAAACAAAAACAAAATTAAATTGGGGAAGGGGGCCCCTTTTATTTATTTTAGAAAAGCTTTTTCCTTTAAAACCAAAAATTTAAAAAAATTAAAATTGATGTAAAATTTAAAACAAAAGATTAGACTAGTTTTCGGGCCCAAACCCCCAAAAATTTTTTTAAATTACGGGAAAACCAACCTTTTTTTAAAAAGGGGGGGGAGAAAAAAAAAGGGATTTTTTCCCCCCTAAACAAAATTTAATTTTTAAAAAACAATTTCTTTTTTGCAGGGGTTTCCAAAACTCAAAAAAAATTAAAATTTTGTAAAAGGGAAAACCATTTTTCACTTTTTTGCGGGGGAAATTTTTTTAAATTTAAAAATTTGAAATTAAAACGACTTTTTTAAAAAAAAGCTTTTTTTGGGGTTAAAAATTTAATTAAAAATTAAAGGGGGAAAAAAAACCAGAATAATTTTTCTTTTTTTTGGGGGGAAAAACCGGTTTAAAAATTAAAAATAAAAATTAAAAATTAGATTTTTCATTTTCCCGGATAAATTTTTGATTTTACGCCAAATCTAAAAGAAAAAATAGAAAAGGGGAAATTACGAATCCATTTCCATTTTTCAGTAAATTTTTGGGTTTTGAAATTTAAAAAAAAATTTTTGATTTTTAAAAACGTTTTAAATCTGATTTTCACCTAAAAAAAATTAAATTTTAAACAGTAAAACAGAAAAATTTTTTTAACCCCAAAAAAAAAAATTTTTTTTTTGGGAAAATTAAAACCAAAAAAAAAATCCAAAAAAAAAATTTTTTTTCCCCATTTTCATTTAAAAAAGGGAAAAATTTAATTTCAGTAAATGCGCTCCCTTTTTCTTTTTTGTAAAAAGGGTTTTTTTTAAAACTTAAAATTTAATTTTTTAGATACTTTTTTGAAATTAAATTCAACATTTAAATGAAATTTAAAAAAATTTTTAAATTTTTAAAAAAATGAAAAATTTTCCCCTTTTTGCAAAAAGGTTTTTGGATCAAAAAATTTTAAAACATTAAAATTAAAAATTTTGTAGAAAACCCCGGGAAATTGAAATCTAAATTTTTACCTGAAATTTAAAAAATTTAAATTTAAAACACCGAATAAAATCATTTTTATTTTTTTGGGAAAAAGGTTTTGGGAAAAACCAAATTTTTTTTTTGGGTTTTTTCCTAATTTTAAAAAT
>JAVYJU010000149.1:0-11667 GCA_033032245.1 Poecilia picta | reverse complement strand
CGATCTCCTCCCTGTTCTGCCGGAAACAGTCAATCAGAACTAGCAGTAACCAGCTAGCCGCTATGCTAACAGGAAGTTTTCATTCAGTAACTCTGAAATGTTGATTGATCCTGTTTTTGCCTTTGAATGTTATGTTTTATACTTGAATTTTTTGTCAATGTTGAGAGGTGCAAGTAGGAGCTTAATCAACATTTTTCTGACTCTCCACAGGTTTTTGACTACTATTTAGCTCAGGTTAGCGTTGATGCTAATGTTGAGCATCAGAACACTTTTCTTACTTATTAGCAACATTTCATATAATGAATGGAGTAAGTAATGACAGACAACACGCTACTGATTCCAAACATGGAACTGATAGCAGTCATGCTAACATTAGCATTTTGGCTAATTTCACCTTATGTGTTAATTTTAACAAAATTAATGGTGCAAGTACAGCTTCATCAACATGTTTTTGACTCTCCACAGGTTTTTGACTACAATTTAGCTCAGGTTAGCATTGATGCTAATGTTAAGCATCAGAACGATTTTCTTGCTTAATACCAATGTTTCATATACTGAATGGAATAAGTAATGAACGTTTTTTAAAAATCCGACGGGCACACTTTGGCAGGCCCTTTAAAATTTCTGCGGAATTTTCTAGTTCCATATTTTTCTTCCGTCACCGTTAATGCGGCTCGTACCGCTGCGTGCCCACCCACAAAAGTGGTATCAAATCGAGCGGCTCGTGCCCGGGAAGGGAGCTATTACTTTTGTTGGGATTCTGACTTAAAATGACGACAAAAATTAATAAAAACGAAATAAAAACGAAAAAATTGGAGATTGAGGAACTCACAGCATCAGTAACCTTTCTGTCTGAAACACACACACAGGACTCCTGATGGCTTACTGAAAAACTGTGTTTAACTCGCCCTCACAGGCATAAATATTGCCCTATTGGTCTAAAACTTGGTCAGAACATAGATACACATCCCTGCTCCCGTAAAATGTTTTCAAAAATTTTCTAGGGCTTATGGATTTTTGTCAGGGTCCTTCAGACTGGCGCTGGGTGTCTCCCAAGTATAGAAACTAGGGAGAAGAGGATTTTCCCGCTCTTTGTCTCCTCACAGCTGCGGGGCATTAATTACCATAGTAACGGGTTCCAGCCAGCGGCAGCCATTACTCTGAGAGACAGCAGAGAGTATTTCCTGTGACTATTGATATTTTGTTTAGATAAAATTATTATTTCTCTGAATTTTTCAGTGTGAAATGACATCCTTAGTATGAAGGCTGAAAGATTTAGACAAATAAACTATTATGGACTGTCTTTATTTTTTTAATATTTTGTACCGTGAGTGAGAACATGTGCGCAGCTTCAGTCTCGGTCTGAAGCTCGTTAATCATTAACAGTGTCAATTAGCGGTGCGCTGCGATCGTTGTCTCTTGTTGCCAATAACCTGCATGTGCAGCTGGACTCACAGCGGCGGAGCTCGTCAAAATATATCAACACAATGAAGCTAATACTTGACGCAGATTGGCTACATCGAGGCTCACTGCAGTAAAAAAAGACATGGAGGATCAGACAGCCGGTAAAGCAGCGCGCAGCTACAAACACTCACCCGGATTAGCATGACGGTCAGAAAGCTAATCAAATAACCTGTAAAATTATTTAAATCTTAGATCTGTGATGTAAGACGCTGGTTCTGCTCTTGAACCGCTGCTAGCTACAGGCAGTAACATTTAATATTTGGCACGGAGCCGCTTCTGCTCCACCTGTTAGTGACTCTGACCGAACCTCTTTAAAGCTGCAGCATCTAACTAAAAAAATACATTTTACATGCGTACTAAAAGTTTCGCTGTCCTAACATGAGACAGATAATCTCTAAAAAATAATCGATCTCCTCCCTGTTCTGCCGGAAACAGTCAATCAGAACTAGCAGTAACCAGCTAGCCGCTATGCTAACAGGAAGTTTTCATTCAGTAACTCTGAAATGTTGATTGATCCTGTTTTTGCCTTTGAATGTTATGTTTTATACTTGAATTTTTTGTCAATGTTGAGAGGTGCAAGTAGGAGCTTAATCAACATTTTTCTGACTCCACAGGTTTTTGACTACTATTTAGCTCAGGTTAGCGTTGATGCTAATGTTGAGCATCAGAACACTTTTCTTACTTATTAGCAACATTTCATATAATGAATGGAGTAAGTAATGACAGACAACACGCTACTGATTCCAAACATGGAACTGATAGCAGTCATGCTAACATTAGCATTTTGGCTAATTTCACCTTATGTGTTAATTTTAACAAAATTAATGGTGCAAGTACAGCTTCATCAACATGTTTTTGACTCTCCACAGGTTTTTGACTACAATTTAGCTCAGGTTAGCATTGATGCTAATGTTAAGCATCAGAACGATTTTCTTGCTTAATACCAATGTTTCATATACTGAATGGAATAAGTAATGAACGTTTTATTAAAAATCCGACGGGCACACTTTGGCAGGCCCTTTAAAATTTCTGCGGAATTTTCTAGTTAGGGCCTGCCATGCAAATGCATGGAGGCAGTGACTGACCTGCAGGTCAGTCACTGCCTCCATGCATTTGCATGGCAGGCACTTACTGTTCTTCTGTCAATAGAATGTCTGTTTATTATTTATTATTCTTCCATCACCGTTAATGCGGCTCGTACCGCTGCGTGCCCACCCACAAAAGTGGTATCAAATCGTGCGGCTCGGTGCCGAGAAGGGAGCTATTACTTTTGTTGGGATTCTGACTTAAAATGACGACAAAAATTAATAAAAACGAAAAAATTGGAGATTGAGGAACTCACAGCATCAGTAACCTTTCTGTCTGAAACACACACACAGGACTCCTGATGGCTTACTGAAAAACTGTGTTTAACTCGCCCTCACAGGCATAAATATTGCCCTATTGGTCTAAAACTTGGTCAGAACATAGATACACATCCCTGCTCCCGTAAAATGTTTTCAAAAATTTCCTAGGGCTTATGGATTTTTGTCAGGGTCCTTCAGACTGGCGCTGGGTGTCTCCCAAGTATAGAAACGAGGGAGAAGAGGATTTTCCCGCTCTTTGTCTCCTCACAGCTGCGGGGCATTAATTACCATAGTAACGGGTTCCAGCCAGCGGCAGCCATTACTCTGAGAGACAGCAGAGAGTATTTCCTGTGACTATTGATATTTTCTTTAGATAAAATTATTATTTCTCTGAATTTTTCAGTGTGAAATGACATCCTTAGTATGAAGGCTGAAAGATTTAGACAAATAAACTATTATAGACTGTCTTTATTTTTTTAATATTTTGTACCGTGAGTGACAACATGTGCGAAGCTTCAGTGTCGGTCTGAAGCTCGTTAATCATTAACAGTGTCAATTAGCGGTGCGCTGCGATCGTTGTCTCTTGTTGCCAATAACCTGCATGTGCAGCTGGACTCACAGCGGCGGAGCTCGTCAAAATATATCAACACAATGAAGCTAATACTTGACGCAGATTGGCTACATCGAGGCTCACTGCAGTAAAAAAAGACATGGAGGATCAGACAGCCGGTAAAGCAGCGCGCAGCTACAAACACTCACCCGGATTAGCATGACGGTCAGAAAGCTAATCAAATAACCTGTAAAATTAATTACTCCGCTCAGCCGGAAACAGTCAATCAGAACTAGCAGTAACCAGCTAGCCGCTATGCTAACAGGAAGTTTTCATTGAGTTACTCTGGAGTGTTTATTGATCCTGTTTTTGCCTTTGAATGTTATATTTTATACTTGAATTTTTTGACAATGTTGAGAGGTGCAAATAGGAGCTTAATCAACATTTTTCTGACTCTCCACAGGTTTCTGACTACTATTTAGCTCAGTATAGGCAGCTGTACTATCACAAACGGGCTCAGAGAGGTCACAATGCATTGTGGGAAGAATACATATTTCCTGTGATTATTCATATTTTGCTTGCATAAAATTATTATTTCTCTGAATTTTTGAATGTGAATTAAAATACTTAGTATGACGCTTGAAAATTTTCAAGAAAAAAACAATGACCTCTTTATTTTTTTTTTTTATTTCAGACCGTGAGTCAGGAGGACATGTCCAAAGTTTATATAGATGTCAGTCTGGTACTGAATTTCATTGAACAATGAGTTCAGCTGTTGATTGTTGCTGTGAATCAGATCAGCCACAGAAATGTGGTGATGGATCTGGCAAAAGCTTCAGTCATTAGCAACACGGGCAACTGTGTCTTTCAATTGGAAGGTTACAAGTTAGACTCCTGCTTTCTCCAGCACATGTTACTGTGCCCCTGGGCAAGGCACCCAAGCTCAAATAGCCTACTAAGCTGCATATCAGTGTGTGAATGTGGGACTAGCCTGAAGCAATTTGATTTGTCAGAAATAGTCAAATAAATTGCTATAAGTTCAGTCTATTTACCATTTAAAACCCATCAGTTTATGTAATACTGATTTGCAATAAGCCATTTCTACAGTGTTAATCTATGCACTGCCATAGGTACGGCTATAGTATTAACAGTCTAAATCACATTTTACAACTGGCTTGTGGAAGCCAGAGCATTAGCATTTTTAGACTACAATTTAGCTCAGGTTAGCGTTGATGCTAATGCTGAGCATCAGAATGCTTTTCTTATTTATTACCAATGTTTCATATACTGAATGTAGTAAGTAATGACAGACAACATGATAGTGATGCTCCACATGCTACTAATAGCAATCATGCTATTATTAGCATTTTGGCTAATTTTAGCTTATGCAACATACTAAATGGTACGAGTGCAGCTTAGTGTACATGCTTCTGACTCCCTGCAGGTTATTGACTACATTGCATTTTTCTTTAGCATTAATGCAAATTTTTTTAGCATCATATTGCTGCGTCCAATCCGACGGGCACACTTTGGCAGGCCCTTCAAAATTTCTGCGGAATTTTCTAGTTATTATATATTATTCTTCCATTACCGTTAATGCGGCTCGTACCGCTGCGTGCCCACCCACAAAAGTGGTATCAAATCGAGCGGCTCGGTGCCGAGAAGTGAGCTATTACTTTTGTTGGGATTCTGACTTAAAATGACGACAAAAATTAATAAAAACGAAAAAATTGGAGATTGAGGAACTCGCAGCATCAGTAACCTTTCTGTCTGAAACACACACACAGGACCCCTGATGGCTTACTGAAAAACTGTGTTTAACTCGCCCTCACAGGCATAAATATTGCCCTATTGGTCTAAAACTTGGTCAGAACATAGATACACATCCCTGCTCCCGTAAAATGTTTTCAAAAATTTTCTAGGGCTTATGGATTTTTGTCAGGGTCCTTCAGACTGGCGCTGGGTGTCTCCCAAGTATAGAAACGAGGGAGAAGAGGATTTTCCCGCTCTTTGTCTCCTCACAGCTGCGGGGCATTAATTACCATAGTAACGGGTTCCAGCCAGCGGCAGCCATTACTCTGAGAGACAGCAGAGAGTATTTCCTGTGACTATTGATATTTTGTTTAGATAAAATTATTATTTCTCTGAATTTTTCAGTGTGAAATGACATCCTTACTATGAAGGCTGAAAGATTTAGAGATTATGGACTGTTGTAAGTTTTTTAAATATTTTGTACCGTGAGTGAGAACATGTGCGAAGCTTCAGTCTCGGTCTGAAGCTCGTTAATCATTAACAGTGTCAATTAGCGGTGCGCTGCGATCGTTGTCTCTTGTTGCCAATAACCTGCATGTGCAGCTGGACTCACAGCGGCGGAGCTGTCAAAATATATCAACACAATGAAGCTAATACTTGACGCAAATTGGCTACATCGAGGCTCACTGCAGTAAAAAAAGACATGGAGGATCAGACAGCCGGTAAAGCAGCGCTGTACTCTCACAAACGGGCTCAGAGGTCACAATGCATTGTGGGAAGAATACATATTTCCTGTGATTATTCATGTTTTGCTTGCATAAAATTATTATTTCTCTGAATTTTTGAATGTGAATTAAAATACTTAGTATGACGCTTGAAAATTTTCAAGAAAAAAACAATGACCTCTTTATTTATTTTTTTTATTTCAGACCGTGAGTCAGGAGGACATGTCCAAAGTTTATATAGATGTCAGTCTGGTACTGAATTTCATTGAACAATGAGTTCAGCTGTTGATTGTTGCTGTGAATCAGATCAGCCACTGTAATGTTGTGATGGATCTGGCAAAAGCTTCAGTCATTAGCAACACGGGCAACTGTGGCTTTCAATTGGAAGGTTACAGGTTAGACTCCTGATTTCTCCAGCACATGTTACTGTGCCCCTGGGAAAGGCACCCAATCTCAAATAGCCTACTAAGCTGCATATCAGTGTATGAATGTGGGACTAGCCTGAAGCAATTTGATTTGTCAGAAATAGTCAAATAAATTGCTATAAGTTCAGTCTATTTACCATTTAAAACCCATCAGTTTATGTAATACTGATTTGCAATAAGCCATTTCTACAGTGTTAATCTATGCACTGCCATAGTATTAACAGTCTAAATCACATTTTACAACTGGCTTGTGGAAGCCAGAGCATTAGCATTTTTACACTACAATTTAGCTCAGGTTAGCGTTGATGCTAATGCTGAGCATCAGAATGCTTTTCTTACTTATTACCAATGTTTCATATGATAAATGGAGTAAGTAATGACAGACAACATGATAGTGATGCTCCACATGCTACTAATAGCAATCATGCTATTATTAGCATTTTGGCTAATTTTGGCTTATGCAACATACTAAATGGTACGAGTGCAGCTTAGTGAACATGCTTCTGACTCCCTGCAGGTTATTGACCACATTGCATTTTTCTTTAGCATTAATGCAAATTTTTTTAGCATCATATTGCTGCATCCAATCCGACGGGCACACTTTGGCAGGCCCTTCAAAATTTCTGCGGAATTTTCTAGTATATATCTTTATTTTTCTTCCATTACCGTTAATGCGGCTCGTACCGCTGCGTGCCCACCCACAAAAGTGGTATCAAATCGAGCGGCTCGGTGCCGAGAAGTGAGCTATTACTTTTGTTGGGATTCTGACTTAAAATGACGACAAAAATTAATAAAAACGAAAAAATTGGAGATTGAGGAACTCGCAGCATCAGTAACCTTTCTGTCTGAAACACACACACAGGACTCCTGATGGCTTACTGAAAAACTGTGTTTAACTCGCCCTCACAGGCATAAATATTGCCCTATTGGTCTAAAACTTGGTCATAACATAGATACACATCCCTGCTCCCGTAAAATGTTTTCAAAAATTTCCTAGGGCTTATGGATTTTTGTCAGGGTCCTTCAGACTGGCGCTGGGTGTCTCCCAAGTATAGAAACTAGGGAGAAGAGGATTTTCCCGCTCTTTGTCTCCTCACAGCTGCGGGGCATTAATTACCATAGTAACGGGTTCCAGCCAGCGGCAGCCATTACTCTGAGAGACAGCAGAGAGTATTTCCTGTGACTATTGATATTTTGTTTAGATAAAATTATTATTTCTCTGAATTTTTCAGTGTGAAATGACATCCTTACTATGAAGGCTGAAAGATTTAGAGATTATGGACTGTTGTAATTTTTTTAATATTTTGTACCGTGAGTGACAACATGTGCGAAGCTTCAGTCTCGGTCTGAAGCTCGTTAATCATTAACAGTGTCAATTAGCGGTGCGCTGCGATCATTGTCTCTTGTTGCCAATAACCTGCATGTGCAGCTGGACTCACAGCGGCGGAGCTCGTCAAAATATATCAACACAATGAAGCAAAATATATCAACACAATGAAGCTAATACTTGACGAAGATTGGCTACATCGAGGCTCACTGCAGTAAAAAAAGACATGGAGGATCAGACAGCCGGTAAAGCAGCGCGCAGAAGCTAAACAAATAACCTGTAAAATTATTTAAATCTTAGATCTGTGATGTAAGACGCTGGTTCTGCTCTTGAACCGCTGCTAGCTACAGGCAGTAACATTTAATATTTGGCACGGAGCCGCTTCTGCTCCACCTGTTAGTGACTCTCTGACCGAACCTGTTTAAAGCTGCAGCATCTACGTAAAAAAATACATTTTACATGCGTATTAAAACTTTCGCTGTCCTAACATGAGACAGATAATCTCTAAAATATAATCGATCTCCTCCCTGTTCAGCCGGAAACAGTCAATCAGAACTAGCAGTAACCAGCTAGCCGCTATGCTAACAGGAAGTTTTCATTCAGTAACTCTGAAATGTTGATTGATCCTGTTTTTGCCTTTGAATGTTAAGTTTTATACTTGAATTTTTTGTCAATGTTGAGAGGTGCAAGTAGGAGCTTAATCAACATTTTTCTGACTCTCCACAGGTTTTTGACTACTATTTAGCTCAGGTTAGCGTTGATGCTAATGTTGAGCATCAGAACACTTTTCTTACTTATTACCAATGTTTCATATACTGAATGGAGTAAGTAATGACAGACAACATGATAGTGATGCAAAACATGATGCTGATAGCATTCATGCTAACATTAGCATTTTGGCTAATTTTACATTATGTAACATACTAAATGGTGCTAGAAAAGCTAAGTGAGCATGCTTCTGACTCCCTGCAAGTTATTTACTACATTGCAGCTTTCTTTAGCATTATTGCTAATTTTTACCATCAGAATACATTATTAATCCGACGGGCACACTTTGGCAGGCCCTTCAAAATTTCTGCAGGAATTTTCTAGTTATTGTAATGTAATTATGAGATATATTAGTTTTTTCCTGTGATCCTGTCATTTTGACATTAATTTTCATTGTTATTTGCATTTTCATTGTTATATAATTCTATTTGAGATGTTATTGTGAGTTAATCTGTTCCATTTTCAGTTTATTACAATTTGTCTATTTTTTTTTTTTTATGAATGAATGCAATGTGGATTTTTCAAAGGAACCCCCAAAACAATTATTTGATGTAATTACTTATTTATGATATATAATCATTTATTATATGAAAAGAATAAATGATTGAAACAGAACCTACAGAAATAAAAACTAAGAAAGTTCAAATGGCACAAATTGTGCCAAAATGGCTAATTTGGAAGGTCCGCCTAGATTTTTATCAAGTAGTACCTCTAAAAATCATATGATTAACTTTTTTTTTTCATAAAACTTGGCACAGTAAAAGGTCAGATTGTGTACTGTTGTTTTCTACATGTTTTGTATTTCAACTGCATGCTTTGAAAAGAACCTTTATAGATTGAAGTGTTTTTTTTTAGGCGGAATTTTTTTTTCTTAATTTCTGCTGTTTATCATGTTAATTCACTTTCCTCAGTAACAGGTAGGGTGGTTTTTAGAGCTGTAACATATTCCATAGGGTCTTGCCTTTGTTTTGATACCAAAACAATTAAAATAAACTCTGTAGTTCATGAGATACATTCAATTCATTGTGGGCATGTTATTTTCAGTCATATTGCTCAAAAACAGGCCGTGAGCGATTAACTCCTTAATCTGGTGGATGCATCCGATCTCCTGTCGCCTTCAACCTCCAACTCACTGGATCCTGTTTGTGGGTGAAATTATCTTTAACAGACTGAGGAAAAACTGTATAAAAACCAGAGAGAATATAAATTCTTTGTCAATATTTATTTGAAGCTTTACAGCATTTGGAGTCTGTGCTCACTGAACACAGTCAGGAGAAAGAGCCTCCAGCAAAACACAGCAAACTGTTTATAGGAAAGGTTTCATTTAATTGACACAGTTTAACAATCTACTTGGCTACAAAACACACTGCAAGCATATGCATTTTATTTCATGAAGCAAATTAAATATTATAGATGTCATAAGAATGAAAAAAATAATATACAACTTTATAATAATCCAGAGTTCAGAGAAACAGCTTCAGAAAACTTTCCCATGATCACAAGCTTTACACAAGAATCATAACACTGTTATGCATTGATCCACTCATAATCATAGTAACCATAAAATGTTCCATCCCATCTGCAGGCTAAGACAGACATGTAGCCGACGTGTTTGTTGCTACCTGTACTTGGTCTGCCAGTCACCAGAACCTCATTATTCACACAGAGTTCGTTTGTCCTTTACAAAGCTGTTGAAATACTAATTATATGAGTCCATGAAATTCAGCCAGTGAAGCTCGTTTACAGCGTATTAACTCTTCGTGTTGATTGGTAGTTAACATTATCGTAGTAGGAGATCAGAGGCAGCTTGTCCACATCGTCTGATATATTTTCCTCCTCCATCTCATACAGGTTGATCCTGACGGCGGCCATTTTGTTCATGTATCTCTCTCGTATTTTGGTCAAGAGTGTCCACATGTTTTTTTGTTGGTCTTGAAGCCGTGGGTCCACTAAGCATTGTACATGCACTTCCCTACTAAGATGGCGGATCACTTCTGCTTCAGACTTGATGGAACTGGATGAATTGGATGGTTTATCATGGCAGTGAAGACATACACCACCTACAAGCAGGTCACAGTATTACAAGCCATGATTAACTGTGTTACATTTGTCACAATTCAAAATCCCAAAAAAGATGAAGACACAAACTGGGTTCAGGGCCTGAATGGAATTTGCCACCTAACCTTTGACCCCAAATATCCTATCATATTCTATCCTTGCAAGGTTGATGAAGGGCAGATTTTGATGAAGTGGGTTTTTTTGTTGTATTTTGTTGAATGTTTTGCTTTGTGTTCCCTTCTTTTATAAGTTTTACTTAAGTAGGTTTAGTCCAGATACAAATTTCTGAATTTTGAACTTCCTTCCTGCTGCAGGAGCACAGAGACGTTTCATCATAGATACAGACGGATAGATTTCCAGGAGTCTGAAACGTGTCTCTGCTCCTTCCTGTGGATGTGAAATGAAGATCCTTTTCTCCTGGTTCCTTCAGACTGCAGTCTCCTCCTCTAAGCTGCCTTCAGCTCTGGATCCTTCATCATGATGGTTGTTTTCTGGTCCTGACTTCTGGTTTCTCCTGGCCTGGAAACAGAGGATGGTTCAGCTTCAATGCAAGAACTTTCCCAGCTGAACACATCATGCATGATACATGCAGTACCTTAAAGTAGAGGACCAGGACTGATCCCGGCAAACCCAGCAGGACGACAACCAGTCTGATGATCAAAGCAGTGAGATAGTCTGAAACCGAACCAAACAGATTCAGGATCAGCTTTCATCAGACGAGTCAAACTAGAAATTTACAATAATCATATAGATCCTTGTTTTCATGCTGCCTGCAGATCTGATCATGAACATTAATATCATCAATCCTCCTCTCTGACCTCATGAATGAGGCAGACAGCTGCTGGTTCACCTGAAGCAGAACTTCTCCTGATGGACTCCATGAGTTTACCTGAGACAGTGAGGTTGAGAGTCTGGCTCACAGAGGAGAAGTTATGGGAGAAAACGTAGACGTGGTAAAGGCAGCGGTAGGTTCCTTGGTGGGCGTGGCCAGCAGCAGCGAACAGGAAGAGGGCGGAGTGATTAACAGCTGGCAGGGTGAGGTTCAGAGTGTAGCTAGAGGAGCTGAAGATGAGCTGGAAGGAGCCGCCTTCATACTGAGGCCTGATGGAGCACATGATGCTGAAACCTGAGCCAATGAGGAGCTCAGACCCCTGCTTTCTGGCTGTGGAGACCCCGTCAGTGGAGGAAGAGAGGAAGATGAGCGGCTCAACCAGCAGATCTGGCAACGCAGAGGAAACACAGAGACAACTGG
>JAVYJU010000148.1:0-11742 GCA_033032245.1 Poecilia picta | reverse complement strand
CCCCCACCCTGCCAACAAAAAAAAAACTTTAAAAAATTGAATGACAGTAAGATTCAGCAGTTTTCCATTTTTCATTCTTTCGCTAGTTAAAGGGGGTTTTTGGCTTTGAAAATTAAATATTGAATTAAAAATTAGCCCTGTTTCCCAGTGTAAAAAAACCCCAGATATAATGCATCCGTTTTTTGGGGAGCCCCCAAACATCAAAAAAAATTTTTAAAAAATTGGATGTACAGTGGATTAAGAAATCCTTTTTTCCTTTTTTCGCTGGGGATAAACTTTTTTTGGTTTTGAAAATTTAAAAACTATTGAAATTAAAATTTAACCTTTTTCCGGTGAAAAACCCCGATAAAAAAAAATCTCAAAATTTTTGGGCCCCCTTTTCCAACATCAAAAAAAGGGGAAAAATTAAAGGTACAGCTGGTTGGGAAAACATCCATTTTTCACTTCTTTCCTGAGAAAAAGGGTTTTTTTTGGGTTTTCTAAAAACAAAAAAACTATTGTAATTTAAAAAATTCCCCCGGTTTCCCAGTGTTAAAACAACCAGTTATAATGCTTCCCCAGCATTGTGGAGCTGCCAACATCAAATTAAAAAAATTTTGAATTTTCAGCTGAAAATTAGAAACACCCCTTTTTCACTTCTTTCCTGAGAAAAAGCGTTTTTGGTTCTAAAAACTTCAAACTATTGTAACTTGAAAATTAGCCCCTGATTCCAGTTTTAAAACCAACCAGTTTATAATGCATTTTCAGCTTTTTGGGCACCCTGCCAACATCTAAAAACCCGTTGAAAATTGAATGTTCAGCTGAGAATGAGAAGACATCTATTTTCACTTCTTTCCTGAGTAAAAGCGTTTTTGGCTTCTGAAAACTTCAAACTATTGTAACTTGAAAATTAGACCTGATTCCAGTGTAAAACAACCAAGATATATGTATCTCAGCATTTTGCAGCCTGCCAACATCTAAAAACGCTTGAACATTGAATGTACAGCTGAGATTAGAAGACATCTATTTTTCACTTCTTTCGCTGATAAATAAAGGTTTTTGGCTGCGTGAAAATTTCAAACATATTGTAAGTTGAAAATTAGACCTGTATTCCGTGTAAAACAACCAGATATAATGCATCTCAGCATTTTGCAGCCTGCCAACATCTGACAATGCTGAAAATTGAATGTTCAGCTGAGAATGAGAAGACATCTTATTTCCATTCTTTCCTGAGTAAAAGCGTTTTTGGCTTCTGAAAACTTCAAACTATTGTAACTTGAAAATTAGACCTGATTCCAGTGTAAAACAACCAGATATAATGCATCTCAGCATTTGCAGCCTGCCAACATCTAAAAACGTTGGAAAATTGAATGTACAGCTGAGATTCAGCAGACATCATTTTTCACTTCTTTCGCTGAGATAAAGCGTTTTTGGCTTCTGAAAACTTCAAACATCTTGTAACTTGAAAATTAGACCTGATTCCAGTGTAAAACAACCAGATATAATGCATCTCAGCATTGTGGAGCTGTCAACATCTGAAATGCTGAAAATTGAATGTACAGCTGAGAATCAGCAAACATCCATTTTTCACTTCTTTCGCTGAGATAAAGCGTTTTTGGCTTCTGAAACTTCAAACTATTGTAACTTGAAAATTAGACTGATTCCAGTCTAAAACAACCAGATATAATGCATCTCAGCATTTTGCAGCTGCCAACATCTAAAATACGTTGAACATTGAATGTACAGCTGAGAATTCAGCAGACATCCATTTTTCACTTCTTTCGCTGAATAAAGCGTTTTTGGCTGGTGAAAATTTCAAACATATTGTAAGTTGAAAATTAGACCTTATTCCGTGTAAAACAACCAGATATAACGCATCTCAGCATTGTTGCAGCTGCCAACATCTAAAAACGTTGAAAATTGAATGTACAGCTGAGAATCAGCAAACATCCATTTTTCACTTCTTTCGCTTAGATAAAGCGTTTTTGGCTGGTGAAAATTTCAAACATATTGTAAGTTGAAAATTAGACCTGACTGCCAACATCTAAAAACGTTGAAAATTGAATGTACACTGAGATCAGAACTCCATTTTTCACTTCTTTCCTGAATAAAGCGTTTGCTTCTGAAACTTCAAACTATTGTAATAAAATTAGACCATTCAGTGTAAACAACCAGATATAATGCATCTCAGCTTGGCTGCCAACATCTAAAGTGAAAATTGAATGTACACTGAGAATCAGAATCCATTTTTCACTTCTTTCGCTGAGATAAAGCTTTTTGCTTCTGAAACTCAAACTATTGTAACTTGAAAATAGACCTGATTCAGTTAAAACAACCAGATATAATCATCTCAGCATTTGAGCTGCCAACATCTAAAGTGAAAATTGAATGTACAGCTGAAATCAGAACATCCATTTTCACTCTTTCGCTGAGATAAAGCGTTTTTGGCTTCTGAAAACTTCAAAATATTGTAACTTGAAATTAGACCTGATTCAGTGTAAACAACAGATATAATGCATCTCAGCATTTGCAGCTGCCAACATCTAAAAACGTTGAAAATTGAATGTACAGCTGAGATTCAGCAACATCCTTTTTCACTTCTTTCGCTGAATAAAGCGTTTTGCTCTGAAAACTTCAAACTATTGTAACTTGAAATTAGACCTATTCCATGTAAAACACCAGATATAATGCATCTCACATTTGCAGCCTGCCAACATCTAAACGTAAATTGAATGTCAGCTGAGATCAGCAACATCCATTTTCACTTCTTTCGCTGAAAAAGCGTTTTGGCTCTGAAACTCAAACTATTGTAACTTGAAAATTAGACCTGATCCAGTTAAAACAACCAGATATAATGCATCTCAGCATTGCAGCCTGCCAACATCTAAAAACTTGAAAATTGAATGTACACTGAGATCAGCAACATCCTTTTTCACTTCTTTCGTGAGATAAAGCGTTTTTGCTTCTGAAACTTCAACTATTGTAACTTGAAATTAGACCTGATCCAGTGTAAAACAACAGATATAATGCATCTCACATTTTGCAGCTGCCACATCTAAAACTTGAAAATTGAATGTACAGCTGAGAATCAGCAAATCCATTTTCACTTCTTTCCTGAATAAAGCGTTTTTGGCTCTGAAAATTCAAACATATGAATTGAAATAGACCTATTCCATGTAAACAACCAGTATAATGCATCTAGCATTGAGCCTGCCAAATCTAAAGTGAAAATTGAATGTACAGCTGAGAATGAAGACATCATTTCACTTTTTCCTGAATAAAGCGTTTTTGGCTTCTGAAAACTTCAACTTTGTAACTTAAAATTAGACCTGATTCCATGTAAAACAACCAGATATAACATCTCAGCATTTGCAGCCTCCAACATCTAAACGTTGAAATTGAATGTACAGCTGAGATTCACAGACATCCATTTCACTTCTTTCCTGATAACTTTTGCTTGAAAATTCAAATTGTAACTTGAAAATTAACCTGATTCCATGTAAAAAACCAGATATAACATCCACATTTGACTGCCAACATCTGACAATGTGAAATTGAATGTACACTGAGAAGAACATCATTTTTCACTTCTTTCCTGAGTAAAGCGTTTTTTGCTTCTGAAAACTTCAAACTATTGACTTGAAATTAACCTGATTCAGTAAAACAACCAATAAAATCATCTCAGCTTTCAGCTTCCAACATCTAAAACTAAAATTGAATTACACCCTGAGATCAGCAACATTCAGTTTTCACTTCTTTCGCTGAGATAAACGTTTTTGCTTCTGAATTCACTATGTAACTTTGAAATTTAACATCCAATTATAAACCAAAATATAACATCTCACATTTGCACGCAACATCTAAAAACGTTGAAAATTGAATTACACTGAGATCAGCGACATCCATTTCATTCTTCGCTGAGATAAAGCTTTTTGGCTTCTGAAAATTCAAACTAGTAACTTAAAATTAGACCTGATTCCAGTTAAAACAACCAGATATAATGCATTCAGCATTTTGCAGCCTGCCACTCTAAACTGAAAATTGATATGTAACTGAGAATTCAGAATCCTTTCATTTACACGAATAAACGTTTTTGGCTTCGAACTCAAATATTGAACTTGAAATTAGACCTGATAGTGAAATAACTAGATATATGCATCTCAGCATTTGCACCTTCACTTCTTGCTAATAAACTTTGAAAATTGAATGTCCTGAGATTATGACATCCATTTCACTTTTCTGTAATAAAGCGTTTTTGGTCTAAAACTTCAAACATTGTAACTTGAAAATTAACTGATTCCATTAAAACAACCAGATATAATGCATTACAGTATTGCAGCTGCCAAATTTTAAACTTGAAAATTAATGTTTTAGCTTAAACTCAAACTCATTTTCAATTATTTCGTGAGAAAACGTATTTTGCATCTGAAACTTTCAAACTATTGTAACTTGAAAATTAACTATTCATGTAAAACAACCAGATAGAATCATCTCACATTTTGAGCTGCCAAACATCTACAATGCTGAAAATTGAATGTTCAGCTGAGAATAAAGACATCATTTCTCATTCTTTCCTGATAAAAGCGTAATTGAATTAGACTGAATAACAACAAATACATCTCGATTGGCTCAACAATGAATTTAGTGATAACATCATTCATCTTCTGGAAGCTTTGGCTGAAAATTCAAATTGATGAAATTACGATCATTAAAAACAATAATGCATCAGCATTGGCTGCAATCTAAACTTAATTGAATGTAAAGATCAAAACATTCACTCTTGAAACTTTGTTGAATTAATATATGAAATAGACATCGGTAACACGTTAATGCATCCATTGAGCGCCAACTTAATGAATTGATGTACAGCGAGATCAATTTTATCTTAAATTGAATGAAATATGATCTTACACCAATAAATATGTCACTCGAAAAACATTCGCAATCATTTTCTTCGATAATTTGTGAAATTACTATTATAAAGCTATCTAAAAAAATTACTCAATGAAACAAGTAAATATTAATAATAAAAAAATCATTTATCTTCCAGAAGCTTTGTGTGAAAAACTTTTATAATTCTTCATAACACAGTTATGCACTCGCATTTTGAGCCCAACATCAATGCTGAAAATAATTTCAGTGAGAATGGTAAGACATCTATTTCACTTTTCACTGAGTAAAACGTTTTGGCTTCTCAGCTTTTTGAGTCCCAACACTAAAAACGTTAAAATTGAATGTACATGAGATTCACAGACACCTTTTTACTTCTTTCGGGGGAAAAAAGGGTTTTTGGTTGAAAATTCAAACATTTGAAATTGAAAATTAGCCCTTTTCCGTGTAAAAAAACCCAGATAAAAGCATCTCGCTTTTGACCCTGCCAAATTAAAAAGTAAAATTAAATGTACAGCTGAATAGCAAACACCTTTTTTCATTTCTTTCGCTGAAAAAAAGGGTTTTTTGGGCTTCAAAAACTTAAAAACTATTTAACTTAAAAATTTCCCCCCCTGATTCCATGAAAAAAAACCAGATTAATGATCTCAGCTTTGGGGGCCCCTGCCAAAAACATAAAAAAACTTAAAAAATTGAATGTACAGCGGGGAAAATCACCCAAAACCCTTTTTTTACTTCTTTCGTTTAGATAAATTTTTTTTGGCTTCTGAAAACTTAAAACATATTGTAACTTGAAAATTAGCCCTGATTCCAGTTTAAAACAAAAAATATAATGCATTCAGCATTTTGCAGCCTCCAAACATCAAAAAACGTTGAAAATTGAATGTACAGCTGAAAATTCACCCAAACACCCATTTTTAACTTCTTTCGCTGAGAAAAAGGGTTTTTTGGCTTCTAAAAAATTCAAACTATTGTAATTTGGGAAAAATTAACCGGATTCCAGTTTTAAAAAAACCCAGATATAATCCCTTTTAGCATTTTGGAGCTTTTCCAACATCAAAAAAGAAAAAAATTTTTGAATTTTCAGCAAATTTCGAACATCCATTTTAAATCTTTCTAGTAAACGTTTTGGTTCAAAAAACAAATATTAATTTAAAATTGACCAACCCATTAAAATAAAATTTTAATGCAGCTGGATGGACTTTTCCCAACTCTAAGTTGAAAATATTTCACTGAAACAAAACTATTTTTAATTTTCCCCGAGATAATTTTCCCTGAAAACTTCTAAACTTTGACCTTGAAAATTAAAAACCGTTAAAAAAAAATAATTGCATCCAGCATTTTCAGCTTCCCTCTAAAAAACGTTTTTTTAAAAATTCAAAATTTACATATTTTTTCACCTTTCGTAAAAAACGTTTTGCTTCTAAATTTAAAACATTTGTAACTTGAAAATTGATTTGAAAATGAAAACAGATTTAAGCATCACATTTTTTTTCCCTCCTGAAAATTTTTGTGAAATTAAAATTGAACTATTCACCTTTCCAGTTAAACGTTTTGGTTTGACTTCAAATTTGGGGAAACTCTGAAATTAGATGATTCAGTGTAAACAACAAATATATTCTCACTTTTTCCTGCAAATTTAAAACTTTTGTGAAAATTAAATATTGTAGATTGAAAATAACCTTTTTCATTTTTTCCCCCAGATAAAGCTTTTGGCTTTGAAATCAACATATTGAAATTGAATTAACCTGATTAGTTAAAACACCAAATTTTAGTTCACTTTTCAGCCTGAAATTTTTTGCTTGTGAAAATTGAAATTTAAGTTAAAAATTTAGCAAAACCCCTTTTTTTAAAAAACCTTTAAGTTAAAGCATTTTGGTTTTTGAAAACTAAAACATTGAATTGAAAATTGGAACTGTTTCGGGAAAAAACCAGATATATTCTCTCGAAAATTTTTGGGCCCTTGAAAATTTTAAAACTTTGAAATTGAAGTAGCCTGATTCAAAAAACCAAATTTTAATTTTTTCCAAAAGCTTTTTGGCCTGAAAACTTCAAAATTGTAATTGAATTACACTGGATTTCAGAAAAACCATTTTATTGCAATAGCTTTTGGCTTCTAAACTAAACTTGAATTGAATTCAGCTGAATCGAAAACACCATTTTTCATTTCTTTGCAGTGTCTCTAAAAACTTAAAATATTGTAACTTGAAATAGACCATCCATTAAAAAACCCAGTATAGAACTTTTGGGGCCCCTGAAAACATAACAATGATTTGAAAATTGACATTTCAGTAAAACCAAAATAATTTCATTTTTTCCAGTTTTTGCGTCCTCTAAAACTTAAATATTTTAACTTGAAAATAGACCTTTTCCATTTTAAAAAACCTTTTTGATGAATTAGCTTTTGGCCTGCCAAATTTTTAACTTGAAAATTGAATGCCCGGGTTAAAAAAACCAAATTTTTCCATTCTTTGCTGAGGTAAATTTTTTGGCTTGAAAATTGAAAACATTGAATCGAAAATTACCTTTCCTGTAAAAAACCTTTGGTTTAAACTTCAATTTGAACTTGAAATTAAAACGTTAATTAAAGACACCGAATTCAGATCCATTTTTACCTTCCAACTGAAAAGCGTTTTGGCCTGAAATCCAAACATATTTAACTTTTGCAAATTAAAGCTTTTTCTTAAAAACTCAAAATTTTGAACTTGAAATTAACTGATCCAGTCAAACACCGAATAGAAAATCGATTTTCACCTAATCTTAAAACTTAAATTTTTTCGGGAATTCACAAATCCGTTTTTACTTTGCTGTAAACGTTAAAATTCAAACTTTTAAGTTGAAAATTACCTATTCCAGTGAAAAAAACCAGATAACATTTTTTCCATTGACTAAAAGTTGGCAAAATTAAATTATGACGAAAATATTTTCACTTTTTCCCAAGAAAAACGTTTTTCACTCAACATTAACTTGAAATTATGATTATTCTAAAACCTTTTTACTTCTTTGCTGGAATTTGCTGGCTTGAAAATTAAATTGTAAATTGAAAAAAACAATTCCATTTTCACCATTTGAATAGCTTTGGCTGAAACCAACATTTACAATTGAAAATTGAATGCCAGTGAAAAAAGAAAAGCATCATTTTTCACCTTTTCAATAAAACGTTTTTTTGAAAACCAAAATTGAACTGAAAATTTAACCTTTTCCTGTATAAATTTTGTTTAATCATTCACATTTGAACCTGCAAAATTAAAAACTTAAAAATTTAAACAGTAATCAAAACTTTTTTCACCTCACTAAAAAAAAGTTTTGTTCTGAAAATTCAAACATCTTTTTATTTTCCTGATTAAAGGTTTTGCCCAGAATAATGCATCTCAATTGGACTGTCAACTTAAAAAAAAAAAAATGTATCACAGATAAAAATCATCTCACTTTTCACGGGAAAAGCGTTTGCTTGAAAATTAAAATATGTAAGTTAAAAATTTAGACCTATTCCATTTTTTCACCAGAAAAAGCTTGGCTTTTGACCTTCCAAACATTAAATTGAAATTGAATTTTCCAGCTAAAAACCGAAAGCCTCCATTTTCATTTTTCCTATAAAAGGTTTTGTTCTTGAAATTCCAAACTTCCCAATTTTCCCCTTTTCCGTGAAAAAACGTTTTGCTTCAAAATTACTTGTAACTTAAAAATTGAAAATTAGGAAAAACAGATTAAGATTCATTTTTACTTCCCCTGAAAACTTTTTGCTTGAAAATTTAATTAGTAATTAAAAAATTCCTTTTCCTGTAAACAAAGTTTATCACTCAAATTTGGGATTTCAAAAATTAACCTGAATTGAAAACAACCAGATAGCAAGAATCAATTTTCACCTCCACTAAAAAGGAATTGGTTTAAAAATTTTCAAACTATTTTTTAAAATTCCTTTCGCTAAAAAACCCTTTTTGGCTTTAAAATTTAAACTTGAACTTAAAATTGAACATTGATGTCCAGTGAAAAAACCAGAATCCATTCACATTTTTCGCTAAAAAAAACGTTTTGGTTGAAAATTCAAACAGAATTATTCCCCTTTTTCCGTGTAAACCCTTTAAAGGAAATTCAACATTTGAACTTGAAAAAAAACCGTTAAAATTAAACAGTAGATTTCAGCATTTCATTTTCACTTTCCTAATTAAAAGTTTTGGTTTTTAAAAATTAAACATGTAACTTAAAATTACTGTTCATGTGTAAAAAACCGTTTGGCTTCTAAAATTAAACTATGTAACTTAAAAAACAAAAAATTTTATTTTACACCGAAATCATCCACCATTTTCACTCCCCTGAAAAAAATTTGGTTCTGAAAACCAAAATTTAACTTTAAAAATTCCGTTTACATTTTTTCCGAAAATTCAACAATTTTGCAAGCCTCCCAAATTTAAAAAAACCCTTAAATTGAATTCAGCATTTTGCAGCCAACTTTTTACTTGAAATAATGGGGTTTTTGGCCTAAATTTTCAAACTTTTCCTGAAAATTGACTGTTTGGTGTAAAAACCAAATATTGAATTTTAGAATTGCGTTCCAAATTAAAAAACGATTAAAATTGATTGTCAGCTGATCCCAGACTCCATTTCATCTAAACTGGAATAAAGCGTTTGCTTCTGAAAACATCATTTTATTTCCTTGAAAAAAGCCGTTTTTTCTAAAAACCAAATATTAAAAATTAGCTTGTAGTGTAAAACACCGAAATGTTTAAATTTGAGCCTGAATCAAAACTTAAAATTAATTTCGCTGAGTTTACCTTTTTTTACTTCCCTGGAAAAAGGTTTTTGGCCCCAAAAAACAGAATTGAAAAATTTTCCAGTGAAAACAAAAGTAAATGATTCGCTTGGGATTTCCAACTTTCCCCCTTAAAGTAAGCGGTGAAACCCACATTTTTCCTGAAAAAGCTTTTTCCTTTGAAAACCAAAACTTTGAAAAATTTAAAAAATTAAAATGTTCCAAAAAAAACAACCAAAAATGCTTAATTTTGATGAAACACTAAAAAGTTGAACTTTAATTTTAAAATTTTTTGGTTTTTTTTTTTCCAAAAATAAACTTTTTTCTTGAAAATTTCCTTTTTATTAAAAAGATTATCCGGAAAAAAAAACCCCAATAAAGTTAATTTTGACCCCAAATCAAAAACAAAAAATTAAATTGCTGGAAACCCCTTTTTTTTTTTTTTTCCAAAAAAGGTTTTTGGGGGTAAAAAAAACATATTAAAATTTAAAATCTTTTCCTTAAAAACCAAAAATTTTAAAATTTCGGGAACATTACTCCTAAAAAGGTTTCCTGAAATAAAAATTTTTTTTATTCTTTCAGGGAAAAAAATTTTTTGGGCCTAAAATTTAAACTATTGAAATTGAAAATGATTCCGTGAAAAAAAGTTTAAAATCTCCCTTTTAGTCCCTCTAAAACTTAAATTTGAAATTGAAATAAAAACTTTCCTTTTTTTTTTTCCCCCTAGATAAAGCTTTTTGGCCTTTGAAAACCAAAAATTTTGAATTAAAAAACCATTCAAAAAAAAACCAAATTAAATTCCCCGGTTTTGGTTTCCCTTCAAAAACAAAATTGAATTAAAATCCCGAATCCTTTTTTCCCCCAGAAAAGCTTTTTGGGGCCTGAAAACTTAAAAACATTTAAAATTAATTTTAAACCTGGATCCATTAAAAACCCTTAAAGGGTTTGGCTTTTTGGCTCCAACTCAAAATTTTTAAAAATTAAATTAAAAGTAAAACCCCCCTTTTTTCATTTTTGCAAAAAAAAAATTTTTTCTGAAACAAAATATTTAATTTAAAAATTTAACCTTTTCCAAATTTAAACCCAAATTAAGCTTTTCTTTGATCCCAACAAAAATTTAAAAAATTTAAGACCTAAAACAGAAAACTTTTTTTTAAATTTCCTAAAAAAACTTTTTGCCTGAAAATTTAAACTTTGTTGAAAATTAGACCTGTTTCCCAGAAAAAAACCAATTAATCCCCCTTTTTTTTGGCCGAAACTCTAAAAATTAAAAAATTAATTAACTAAATTCAGAAAAACCATTTTTCATTTTTTTGCAATAAAGTTTTTTCAAAAATTAAATATGTAATTTGAAAATTAAAAAGATTCCATTAAAAAACCAATAAATTTTTTTGGAAACCCAACATTGAAGTGAAAATTAATGCAAAAAAAAAATTTTTTCCCTCCAGTAAACTTTTGGCCAAAAATTAAAAATTTGTAAATTGAAAAAACCTTTTCCATTAAAAAAAATTTGAAATTTTTTTTAAAAATTGACTGTAAATTAATTTACACGAAACCCAAAAATTTTTTTCCTTCCCCCAAAAATTTTTTGGGTTTTAAAATTCAACTTTTTTAACTTAAAATAACCTTTTCCTTAAAAAACCCAAAAAAATTTTTAATTTTTGACCCCCCCAAAAAAAAAAAAATTGAATTCAAAAAACACCCCAAAACCATTTTTTTTTTAAAATAAAGTTTTTGGTTCGAAAACTTAAACTATTGAAATGAAAAAGCCTTTCCCTTAAAACCCAATATTTTTAAAAATTTTGGGCCCCCAAAATTTAAAAAAAAAAATTAAAAAATCAGCAAAACCCATTTCCCCCTTGAAAAGGTTTTTGGTTTTGAAAATTAAAAAATTTTTTAACTTTTTAGAAAAATTGGTTAAAAAACCCAAAAATTTTTAAAAAATTTTGCACCCAAAAATTAAAAAAAAAATTTGAATTTGGATCACAAAAAATTTTATTTTTTTGTAAATTTTTGGTTCAAAAAATTTTAAAATTTTTCTTGAAAAAAAAACCTTTTGTTAAAACCAAAAATGACCGATTTTGACCTGCCCATTAAAAACGTAAAATTGAATTAAGCTGAAA
>JAVYJU010000147.1:0-12036 GCA_033032245.1 Poecilia picta | reverse complement strand
ACCTTCTGCAGTCTCATCACTGCTTTAACATGTAAGACTCTTCTCAGACACTTTAAAAGAACATATTTTAAAACACAAACCTTTTAATTCATGTATTTCTTTACTTTTAATTAATATGTTTCTTTGCATGTCATCAGGTGTTGATGCAGTGATAACATTGACCCAGGAGCCTATTAAGACAGTCTCAGCAGGACAACAAATTGTTCTAAACTGCAACATTCAGAAATATGATGGAAATTATGTGAATTGGTACAAACAAGTTCCTGGTGGACGTCCTCAGTATGTTCTGAGTTTTCATCACCATGACAGTTCACTCGAGTTTGGAACAGGATTCTCTTCAGACCGATTCAACTCTAAATCTTCATCAGATGTAGATTATCAGTTCATTATTAAGCAGACAGAGTCGGGAGACTCTGCTCTGTATTTCTGTCAGACATGGGATGACTCTGCATCTGAAGCTGTATCACAATGATTCACAATGTGACAAAAACTCAAACATCCAAACTGATCAAATCTCTGAACATTAAACAGTTCAAAACACACATTTCTTACTATAAACAGAACTGCCAATGTTTAAATGTGTCCACAGAGACCAAAGTGTGTTTTCTAATAAAAGCAGAAAGTTGAAGAGACTGAGATGTTTTCAGTGAAAGTTGTTCACAGCAGGATGTTTCACAATGAGGAGGTTTTTGTACGACGATGTATACAAACTGAATCACTGTGGTATTCGGACCGGGAACCAAGCTGATCGTCGCAGGTAAGGATTTGATTTAATTACTTTAAAATAAGACATTTTTAATTTTTAGATCTCATACACTTCTTTTATTTCTCTTTGTGTACTTTTGTGTTGCTAAAATTTTTAAAATAAGCTATTTTCATGTTATCACATTTGTGTTTTCCTTTCACAAAAAAAATCAAGTTACACCACAGGTTAAATAAATAATCATGATGTAGAATATTTTGTGTCAAAAGTGAATTAACAAAATCAAAATTTGTCAAATATTTTGCTTTTGTACGTGATCTCATCTTATTACTGTGTCTAAGACAGTTGTGCTCATCTTGGAATCAAAAGTTGTTACTGATAAATTAACAAAGGATTAACATACAATCTGCTCTTAGGTTTTTTGTTTGCAATGAAATCTCAGCAGGATCCATGTTTTATTTGATCTTTCTTGTAAATACATGGAAGTAAAAAGTTAATTATATTAATTTAAATTTTTAAATACAATATTATATTATTAAATGTTATTATTTTCTAAATAAAAAAATAAGATTATATTTAGAAAGAGAAAGCTACCAGCAAAAAGAATTCACAAATTAATGAGCATAAAAATAATAAATAAATTGTGAAATGAATCTCTGAAATGAATAAACCTCAGAACTGTCATTTATAATACACATTTTTATATGCTGTGTTTTGCTCTTGTTTATTATTCATTGTCATGTTAATCCACTTCAGAAATCTTTTTAGAATTTCTGACTTTTTCATCTCCATGGATATTTTTTTTTTGTTCTTAAATAATGTATTTGTCAGTTGATTACTATGACTATGCCTAAAGTTATTGGAATTCTTTGTTTTGACCAACTAGTGTTTTGTTGTTGATTTAATCGTGTATTTATTTAATTATCTTCATTTCCTTCCAGGTTCCAGTCTTCCTCCTCCTGTCCTGACCGTCTTCCCTCCATCCAAGGCTGAGCTCCAGTCCAACAAAGCCACTCTGCTCTGTCTGTCCACTCAGTCTGGACCTTTTGCTGATGTCAGCTGGTTGGTTGATGGGAGTCCAGTGAGCAGTGGGATCTCCACCAGCACTGCTGTTCAGAGACCAGAACAGACTTTCCACATCAGCAGTTCTCTGTCCATCCAGACATCAGACTGGAACATGAACAAGGTTTACGCCTGTAAAGTGTCTCTGGGCTCTTTGCAAGACTTAGAAAACTTGCTTTCTCTATTTAGTGTCCTTGACAACTATTGTTCTCTTGACTTTCCTTTTCATCAATAAAATGGAGCTAAAGCAGAAGTTCAAGCTGGAAGACTCTGCCCCCACCGTTCTCCCATCGACGTCAAGCTCATCTCCGACCTCAGCGCTGGACCTCACCCGGCACGTCCAATCAGCAATCAGGCTCTGCATTTAGGATCCACACTCAAGTTGCCAGTCGCTTCCAAGCCGCCAGTCGCATCCCAGCTGCGTTCAATCCGTTCATCTGCTCGCCACAGCTTCTCAGCCAGCACGTCTCAGTTTCTCCGCAGCTCCGTGATTCCTCGTCCTTCGACCCCTCATCCTGCCTTGGCCCTTTCATTTCCTCCTCAGACGCTCATCGGACGCTAAGATGTCTCCTGGCCTCAGCCTCGATCGTTTGAAGCAGCTTTTCCCGGCCATCTCTCACCTGCCTGGGGTTTCACTTACTCCTCGATCCACCTACGAAAACATAAGCCCTCCGGTCACCTTGTTAACTCATGACTTCCCGGACTGTCAGTGAGACCAGGTGGCTACTGCGGAGCTCTACGTGAAGGTGACGGCCTGTCTAAAGAAGATGACTGAGTCAAATGAGATGATCTGAGGGAAGCAGCACAAGGCCGTCTTCCTTCGCCCGCCAAGCTTCTCTCACTTCCTCATGCCGTCATGGTCAGCAGCACCTTGTAACATCACACTAAAATAAAGTATCCTGAGAAAAAAACGTAACCTTCGAGAATGAAACATGAGTTAATGAAATACTCTTAATTTTTTCTGTATTGATATGTACACAAGGATGTCTTGTATGTATGTATTTTATTTGTAAAAGTCCACGGAGTAAAAAATATCTGGGTCACAACTTTTACCGGAACTTATAAAAGGAACAAGAGACAATTGGTTTGAGAGAGAGAAGTGGGTGTGGCAGCACGTGGAGAAAGGACGCCGAGCGACGGTCCAGGGAGCCCGAGAAATTAGCCCGGAGATACATGATCGTTGGAGGAAAAGCGTTGCCTGATCAACGACTGAAGGAATAAAGTCTTCTGGAGGCCGGATAGAGCCACACGGAGCGATAACCGGACCCGATGCGCTCGAGCTCCAGGCCTGACGAAGGGATCCGCCAAGGAACACAAACGCCGTCCGGGTGAGACCCTTCCATGTTTTTTTCATTGTTTTTTTTTTTATGTGCACGAAGACTAATACATTTTTTGGGCCCCAACGTTGTTTTTTCTGCGCGAACGGAACCTTTTTTTTGATGGACTAATTATGGACTTTTCGAAGGATTATTATTGATGCAATATCTTCTTTTGATTGATACACAGTCTGGGGTAATGATTTGGGATGGGGTTGTTTATCTGTAAAAAATTAAAGAGTGACTGTTATAATGCTATGATGCAAAGAAACAGATGATTGATTATTAAATGTAGCGGCAACTCGTAGCCGAATCAGTAAGCCGACGTGTCCCATCTTTCCTTTTATTGGAATCATATCGTTTTCTAGCGTTAATTAAGAAAAGCTACAACCATACTCATTTCTGAAGTTCTATAAAAATCAAGTCAAAGAACTCTCTTGAGCGTGTGCAATTCGCGTTTAGACGAGGATTTGTTACAACCTTTCCGGATTTTCCCCTCTACGCCCATCTCGGTCCGTCAGGACGCGCCTCAGATGCAAGAGTTTCCTCGATGATTTCAAGCAGCGTCTTCCCCCTTTCTCTCTCACCTGACTGGGATTCCTCCATCTCCCATCCCTCGCCAGCTACTCCACGATCCACCTCTGGCAAGCGGACAAGTGATCCCTCTGTTTTCAACCGGCACCGTCTCCTTCGCCTTAACGCCAGTACCGCTATGGGTCAGTGTTATGCCCAGAAACGCATGCCTGCCGAAAATTGCACCCCCTGTCGCGGGAGCGCGCATCGCTCAGCATCACCTCTGGTTTTCCCTCACTACGCCTGTTTCAAGCTACCAGGGTAAGACGTATCATTCTCATGTCTCATTGGAGTCTCGCAATACTTCGTAACGCAGACAGACACCTGTCATTAGTTCATCCCCTCCCGAACAGGTTGATCGTATATTCATCCGCCACTCCAGTTCTAATGTCTAAGGATCTTTTTCCGAACATTGTCTTTGTAGAGGGGTGAAAAATAAGTTCTTAGTAAATAAAAACAATAAGTAAGAAAATAGGCACCCCAACATAATTTTTATTTTTGTATCTTTAATTTCTAATTGTACTAAGTTCTTTAGCGTCATTTTAGTTCGACCCCTGCAATTCCACACCCAACCGCTAGAGGCGCTGCCGCGTTGGTGGAATAGAGAAGCTTGAGCACACAAGAAGAATAAATCTTCCGTTTGATGCTAAAGGAAGCTTGACTTGTGTGTCTCATCTTTTCTAGATCACAGGTTAGTAAAAATGTATTTTGATGCAATATACTGGTTATCTTTAACAGCTGAAGAGGTTAGTATATCAAGAGTCAACTAGTGAGTCATGTTATGCAGTTTGTGTTTAGTGTTTTGTAGAAACGGGACATATTTTGGAGGCTAGCATTAGCTAATGCTAGCGGAATCTGTGTGTTGATCTAATTGTATTTTGAACTTTTTTTTAAAACATTTGTCACACAAAAGACATTATTTTGGTCTCTTTATTTTTAAAAATTGAGATTTATTTGTGGGTTATTGCAAAAACCAGATGAACAATATTGTTATGGCATTCAATGGCTGCTTATGTGAAGTTTAGTTAAGAAACAAAGTATTAAAGGACAATTGCACCTTTTCAGTTTTGTGTAAGAGATTAGTGCTAGCTACTACAACTACTCTGATACTTAAATTATTTGATACCTTAAGTATTGCATAAGAAGTATTGTATATGGAGTATGTTCATTACACAAGAAGAATAAATCTTCCGTTTGATGCTAAAGGAAGCTTGACTTGTGTGTCTCATCTTTTCTATATCACAGCACCACATTAAAAGGGAAGATCATCTAATTCATTACCCTCAGCCATCCCAGGTTGCAGGGTAACAAATTTGGGGGCTCGTCCGGGATAGCGCCTCCTGCTGGCTTGGTGCTATCCAACAAAGAACCGTGGGGTCCTGCTTTCCTGTTCCATGAGCTGATGACCTAAGGGCAAGACTTCAGGTATCCAGAGATGTCAACGCTACATGAGCTTCAGTGGGAGATCCAGCAGCTGCTTCACCAACTGATGAATGACGCGAGAAGAGACCTGCTTCACCAGCTAGCAGTATCATGTCAAGATGAGGTGGGAGAAGACTTGCCAGGGGAGGAGTCATCCGAGGTGGAACTCTTCGACTTCATTGTTGACTTTTTAAGAAGTAAACGATTGAGGAGTCTGGAGGACCGAGGGATGTCGCGCCTGCTGATGTTTCGTGACCTCATCGATGAACTGCAGTCAGCCCAAGAAGCAAAGAATCTGCATCATTCAGTGGATGAAGAGGAAGTTGCATCAGTGTACGAGACTGAGCAGACTGTAGCAGCTTCAGTGATGAGTAAGACAGTATCAACACCAGTTGTTGCTGATCAGGTAACTGGGTTAATAAAACTGACGGATGTTGCTGGATTACTTCCACGAAGAGAATTTCGGATTCATGCTGGTCAGATCTCAGACTCTGACTCAGATGTAAGCTTTAACTATTTGTGTAAGCAAATTGATGAAGGACTGAGTGAAGGTTTCACTGAGGCTGAGATCATTAGAACAGTTCTCAGAATAATTAAACCGGGTACATTTAAAGACATGCTTATGACAAAAGATAGTCTGACTGTAACTGAACTGAAGCGTTTTCTCAGAGCTCATCTTAAGGATAAGAGCAGCACTGAATTATTTCAGGAACTGAGTAATGCAAGACAAAATGATAAAGAAGGTCCACAACAGTTTATGTATAGACTGATGGGGTTAAAACAGCGTGTACTTTTTGCTTCCAAAGTAAGTACAGGTTTCCAGTATGACAAGAAGCTAATTCAGGGAGTGTTTCTACATTCACTCTACCAGGGGATACATGGAAAATATTCATATGTCCGACAAGATCTTAAACCCCACCTTTCAGATGAGAAGGTCACAGATGACTTTATCCTAGAAGTGATAACAAAGTCAGTAGGTGAAGACACAGAGAGACAGAATAGACTAGGTCAGGCTCTCAAACCAAAAGTAGTTAGTGTCAGTACAGTCCAGATGGACAATAAAAGTCAGAATACAGTTCAGATGCAGGCAGAAGTCCAAGCTAATCGTACTGCCATACAAGAGCTAACAGCACAGGTTTCATCACTAACCAAGAGTTTAGAGAAAGCTTTAACACCTATGCTTAGTTCAGGGACTGAAAGCGTTCACACACCTTTTCCCCACCAAAAACAACCAACAAAGCCAGAAGCTAAACGAAGATGCCAGCTATGTGTCTCCCAAGGAACTGAGAGCTGCAGCCACTGTTTCAAGTGCGGGAAAGAGGGACACAGAGCGGTTGGCTGTCTGATGAAGAACAACCAGTCGGGAAACTGGGAGAGGTCGCTGGGGCGGGACCACCAGTGACCAGAGAGAATGCAGAGTCCTACCCCACTGCAAAGCTGCATCCTGAAGAGAGCACATCATCCTCCATCAGGCTCATCAAACAAAACAACTTTACTAAGAAGAAACATGTTGCACAGCTGATTGGTGGTAGATGCACTGTGACATGCCAACTAAATGGGGTCACGTTGCAGATGTTATTGGACAGTGGGTCACAAGTGAGCATAGTGGAGAAGTCGTGGGTGCAGAAAGCTCTACCAAATGTAACGATCCAACCACTTGAGAGTCTACTACCAGAACACCCTCTCAAAGTCACAGCAGCTAATGGAACAGAGGTGCCATTTGATGGGTGGATAGAAGTCCTGCTCGAGATCAAAAGCATCAAATATGGTTCAGTTGCCCTCTATGTTCCATTGCTTGTAAGTCAAGAGAGTGTGAGTAGCCCTTTGCTAGGTTTTAATGTGATACAAGAAATCATAATGGGGAACACTGACCAAATGAACAAGATCAACTTAGTGGACTTACTGTCAGAGGCTTTGAGAATCCAAAAGAGTAGTGTTGAAACTCTAGTCTCTGTGGTTTGCACTATGCCATCTCAAAAGGAATCAAAGAGTTCAACAGTGAGAGTTGGAAAGAAGGGTCTTAATGTTCAAAGTGGCCAAATCTGTGAAGTGAAATGTCGCATCAGAATTTTTTCAGGAGGAGGAGTAATGTTGTTTGAACCAGCCATACAGAACATCGTGCCAGAGGGGTTGGAGTTATTTCCTGCTCTGGTTGATATTCCTGTTGGAGTTTCAAAAATGGTGAGAATTCCAGTCCAGAATTTAACCAACCATGACATTTTCTTACCTCCAAGAACAGTCTTAGGATTCATTGAGGAAATTGATGGAACCAAACCTGTGAACATCTCTCCGTCATCTCATAAACTAGTCAGTGGACAGGACGAGCCATTCTTGTGCTCTACTCATGTGAACTCACTAAATGATGGGGACTGCGCCAAAAAGAGAAACCATACACCTGTTTATTCACAAGAGAAATGGCATCCAAATGTAAATCTGGATCATCTGTCTAGACATGAACAGGATATGGTACGCCAAATGTTGTATGAAGAATCAGATGTGTTCGCATCTGAAGAAGGCGACATTGGATGCATTCCTGGTTTACAGCTCCAGATTACCACAACAGATAACACCCCTGTCCAAAAGAATTATAACTCCATTCCTCGGCCATTGTTTAAAGAGGTTAAGGATTATATTTCCAACCTTTTGGATAGAGGGTGGATCAGAAAGTCAGTTTCAGCCTATTCCTCACCTGTCGTCTGCGTGCGAAAGAAAGACCACAGTCTGCGTCTTTGTGTTGACTTCCGTGAACTCAACCGTAAAACCACTCCAGACCGCCATCCACTACCACGCATTCAGGATCTATTGGACAGTCTTGGAGGAAATTCATGGTTCTCCATTTTAGATCAAGGAAGTGCATATCACCAAGGGTTTGTGAGTGAGGAGTCAAGGCATCTGACAGCATTTAGCACACCTTGGGGTCTTTACGAATGGGTAAGGATTCCATTCGGACTGACCAATGCGCCAGCTGCATTCCAGAGATGTATGGAAAGTGTACTGGAAGGCATCAGGGATGAGTGCTGCGTACCTTATTTAGATGATGTCCTCTGCTACTCAAAAACATTTGAGGAACATGTGGACCATCTGAGGCAAGTTTTCTGCAGAATGAGACAACATGGCATTAAGCTTCGACCAGCTAAATGCGAGCTTTTCAAGAAACAAATTCGTTATCTGGGACGAATGGTTTCAGGAGAAGGCATCCAGATTGACCCCAAAGATTTAGAAGCTGTTATAGCTCTGAAGGACAAGAAACCTCACACAGTTGGAGAAGTTCGAACATTGCTAGGCTTCCTTAGTTATTACCGATCCTTCATCCAAGATTTCTCACGACTGGCAAGACCTCTGTTTGAACTCCTTCAAAGCTCAGCCGAAACAAGTAAAACCAACAGGCTCCAGACTTCTAAAGGTCGAGGTTGTAAAATTAAAGAAAACACAGGCCAGCTTCCCTCTCGCACACCTGTGACATGGACGACAGAACATCAAACTGTGCTGTCCAAGCTTGTGGAGATGCTGATCAATCCGCCCATCTTAGCCTATCCCGACTTTGATTGTCCGTTTGTTTTGCATACAGATGCGTCAAATGAAGAGCTCGGAGCGGTTTTGTATCAGTCCCAAAATAACAAGCTGCGTGTTATTGGCTACGGATCTAGGACCTTAACACCTGCTGAACGAAACTATCATCTCCATTCGGGTAAACTTGAGTTCCTAGCACTCAAGTGGGCCATTTGTGATAAGTTTCGAGACTATCTGTATTACGCACCAACTTTCACGGTCTATACAGATAACAATCCCCTGACTTATGTTTTGAGTTCTGCCAGATTAAATGCTGTAGGTCATAGGTGGGTTGGGGAATTGGCCGACTTCCATTTTGATATCAAGTATAGACCGGGAAAGAGGAATGCTGATGCAGATATGTTGTCCAGATACCCAGTAGGCCTTGAACAGTACATGAAAGATCACACTGAGACTGTGTCACCTGAAGTAGTGTCAGCAGTGTGGCAAGGCAGCAAAGCAACACAAAGCAATGATGTTCCCTGGATTGCTGCATTACTACTTGCTGATGAAAATGATGAGGCTAACCTACCTGATGGTGTCATGACCATTATGCCTGAAAACATCAAAGCAGCACAACAAGAAGATACAGCTATCAAAGAGATTGTGTCATTGAAACAAAGAAACTGGAGTCCAAATGAAAAGGATAAAAGAACCATGTGTAAAGAAACAAGGAGACTGTCGTACGAGTGGAACAAGCTAGTTGTGGAAAATGGACTACTTTTCCGGAAAACAGAACTAAACAAACAGCTAGTTCTCCCAGAAAAACTCACACCACTTGTGTTGAAGAGCTTGCATGACGACATGGGCCATGTCGGTCCTGACAAGGTGATCCATCTTGCTCGAGAACGCTTTTACTGGCCGAACATGCAACAAGACATTGAGGAATATGTGACAAAGAGATGTCAATGTATTAAACAAAAACATCCCAGTGTCCCACAGAGAGCTCCAATGGGATCCATCACAACTAGTGCGCCATTTGAGTTGATCTCTATTGATTATTTGCATTTGGAGCCAAGCAAAGGAGGATATGAGTATATCCTGGTTGTCGCTGACCATTTCACTCGCTTTGCACAAGCATATCCAACGAGAAACAAATCTGGAAAGACAGCAGCTGAAAAGATATTCCAAGATTTTATTCCTCGTTTTGGGTACCCAGAGAAACTACATCACGATCAGGGACGTGAGTTTGAGAACAGCTTATTCCAAAGATTACAACAACTCTCGGGAATTTCTCACTCACGCACCACTCCCTATCATCCTCAGTGCAATCCGGTGGAGCGACTGAACCGCACGCTTCTCCAGATGTTGCGCACCTTACAAGAGGAAAAAAAGAGTGACTGGAAAGATCATCTGCCACAAATCGTGCATGCATATAATTGCACGAGGCATGAAGCGACAGGATACTCACCTTTCTTCCTATTGTATGGCAGGGCTCCACGTCTACCAGTCGATTTGCTTTTTGGCACCAGGAAAGAGACTGAAGACTGCAACCATCAAACCTTTGTTAAAAAGTGGGCTGAAAGGATGCGTGTGGCATACCAAATAGCTGCCAACAACAGTCAAAAGTCTTCAGCTAAAGGCAAAAAGCAATATGACAGACGTGCCAGAGGTGTCACTCTCCAGGCAGGTGATAGAGTCCTGGTTAAAAACCTCTCGGAAAGGGGAGGTCCGGGTAAACTCCGCTCATACTGGGAGCAAGCGGTGTACCGCGTAATTGAAAGAGTGGGGGGTGGACCTGTCTACAAAGTACAGCAAGAGAGGGGTAACAAAACCATGCGTGTGCTTCACAGAAACCTGTTGCTGCCTGTCAATGACCTACCTCTGGAGAATGAACTTCCTGTGAGAGAACAGACAAAGCAGAAAAGAAAGCGACAAACTGAAAAACGTGAGAATGAACCTGAAATGCATGACTCTGATGAAGAAGAGGAAGAGTTTACTTACCGCCATAATCTCCGGAGCAGAATCCCGTGTTATGGATTTGTAAACCCACAACAACAACTACAGTCAAACCAGACTCAAAATTCTGGACAAGAACATAGGACAAGACAGAACCAAGAAAATCAAAATAATCTGCGGGCAACAGCTGAAGAATTCTGTCCATCTTCAAGAGAAGCCACTGTCAGTGAAAGAACTACTGCTGAAACTGAAGAGAGATCTGTAATGTGTGAAAGAGATCAGGATCAGATGGAGATGGAAGAAAACAGAGGAGAAAGCAATGTACGGCGATCAGAGAGGAGAGGAAGACCAACAGAAAGACTAACATATGAGACGCTTGGTCAGCCGTCATATAGCTGTTGGGCTGCAGGTGTGAGCCCGTTGTTGTTCAACCAACCCATCACATTGACACCTGGTCTACTGCCATTTTCCTATCTTCCATATCCACATCTGTATCAGCAGTACAGTCCCATACAGTGAGACTCGCATCAAAAAAAACTGTTAATGTCAGGAGACATTTTTTTTTAGTGAGGGAGAGTGTAGAGGGGTGAAAAATAAGTTCTTAGTAAATAAAAACAATAAGTAAGAAAATAGGCACCCCAACATAATTTTTATTTTTGTATCTTTAATTTCTAATTGTACTAAGTTCTTTAGCGTCATTTTAGTTCGACCCCTGCAATTCCACACCCAACCGCTAGAGGCGCTGCCGCGTTGGTGGAATAGAGAAGCTTGAGCACACAAGAAGAATAAATCTTCCGTTTGATGCTAAAGGAAGCTTGACTTGTGTGTCTCATCTTTTCTATATCACAGGTTAGTAAAAATGTATTTTGATGCATATATACTGGTTATCTTTAACAGCTGAAGAGGTTAGTATATCAAGAGTCAACTAGTGAGTCATGTTATGCAGTTTGTGTTTAGTGTTTTGTAGAAACGGGACATATTTTGGAGGCTAGCATTAGCTAATGCTAGCGGAATCTGTGTGTTGATCTAATTGTATTTTGAACTTTTTTTAAAACATTTGTCACACAAAAGACATTATTTTGGTCTCTTTATTTTTAAAAATTGAGATTTATTTGTGGGTTATTGCAAAAACCAGATGAACAATATTGTTATGGCATTCAATGGCTGCTTATGTGAAGTTTAGTTAAGAAACAAAGTATTAAAGGACAATTGCACCTTTTCAGTTTTGTGTAAGAGATTAGTGCTAGCTACTACAACTACTCTGATACTTAAATTATTTGATACCTTAAGTATTGCATAAGAAGTATTGTATATGGAGTATGTTCATTACACAAGAAGAATAAATCTTCCGTTTGATGCTAAAGGAAGCTTGACTTGTGTGTCTCATCTTTTCTATATCACAGCACCACATTAAAAGGGAAGATCATCTAATTCATTACCCTCAGCCATCCCAGGTTGCAGGGTAACATCTTTGTTAAAACATCGTCACCTGTTTCTCCGAGGCGCCTTTAA
>JAVYJU010000146.1:0-12134 GCA_033032245.1 Poecilia picta | reverse complement strand
ATATAATGCATTTCGGCATTATGGAGCTGTCCAACAAAAAAAAACCTTAAAAAATTGAATGTACAGCTGAATTCAGCAAATTTTTCCCTTTTTTTTCCCCTTTTTTTTTCGCAAAAAAAAGCTTTTTTTTTGGCATCTAAAAAACCTTCAAAATATTGTAACTTAAAAATTTGACCTTTTTTCCAGTGAAAAACAACCAGATATGATGCTTTTTCAGAAATTTTGGAGCTGTCCCCAAAAAATCAAAAAAACGTTAAAAGGGAATGTACAGCTAAAGATTCAGCAGACACCCTTTTTTTCACTTTTTTTTTCCCTGAGAAAAAGGTTTTTTGGCTTCTGAAAACTTCAAACAAATTGTAACTGAAAATTAGACCTAAATTCCAGTGAAAAAACAACCAGTAAAATTTTCTTTAGCTTTTTGGAGCTGTCCAAAAATCTAAAAACTTAAAAATTGAATGTACACTGAGATTCACCCGACACCCTTTTTTTTTCCTTCTTTGCTGGGGATAAAGCTTTTTTTGGTTTCTGAAAACTTCAAAAAATTGAAATTTAAAAATTAAAACCTTTTTTCCAGTGTAAAACCAACAGATAAAATTTGCATCTCAGCAATTTGGACTGTCCAACTTAAAAAGTTAAAAAAATTGAATGTAAAAGCTGAGATTCACAGACATCCATTTTTCACTTCCCCTCGCTGAGATAAAGCTTTTTGGGGTTTCTAAAAAACTTCAAACTATTGTAACTTGAAAATTAGACCTGATTCCAGTGTAAAACAACCAGATATAATGCATTTCAGCATTATGGAGCTGTCCAACATCTAAAAACGTTGAAAATTGAATGTACAGCTGAGATTCAGCAGACATCATTTTTCACTTCTCTCGCTGAGATAAAGCGTTTTGGCTTCTGAAAACTTCAAACATATTGTAACTTGAAATTACTATTCGTGTAAAACCGATTAATGATCAGCTTTGGAGTGCCAACATCTAAAGTGAATTGATGTAAGCTGGATTGAGCATCTTTCTTCTTTGCTGAATAAGCGTTTTTGCTGAAAACTCAACAATTGACTAAATTAGTATTCATGTAAAACAGTTTGCATCAGCATTGAGCTGTCCAACATTAAAACGTTGAAATTGAATGTCAGCTGAGATTAGAGAATCTTTTCATTCTTGTGAGAAAGGTTTTGCTTTGAAACTTAAAATATTGTAACTGAAAATTAGACTGTTCAGTGTAAAACACAGATATAATTCGCATTTGGAGCTGTCAACATCTAAAGTTGAAAATGAATGTACAGTGAGATTCAGCAGAATCCTTTTCTTCTTCTGATAAAGCGTTTTTGTTCTGAAACTTCAACTAGTATTGAAATTAGACCTTTCCAGTGTAAACAACCAATAATGTTCAGATTGGAGTGCCAACATCTAAAACTTGAAATTGATGTAAGTGGATTCAGAGAATCTTTTTCTTCTTGTGAAAAAGCGTTTTTGGTTGAAACTTCAATTGTACTGAAATAGACTGATTCCAGTGTAAAAACCAGATTAATGTTCGATTTGGAGCTGCCAAATCTAAACGTGAAATGAATGTACGTGAGATTCAGCAGACATTTTTTTACTTTTGCTGAATAAAGGTTTTTGGCTTTGAAAACTTCAAACTATTGTATTGAAATTAGCTATTCAGTGTAAACAACCAGATATATGTTAGCATTGAGTGTCCAAATCTAAACGTGAAATGAATGTACAGTGAGATTCAGAGAATCCATTTTTCTTCTTTCGTGAATAAAGGTTTGGTCTGAAACTAACTATTGTAACTGAAAATTAGACTGATTCCAGTGTAAAAACGATTAATGCATTCAGCATGGAGCTGTCCACATCTAAACGTTGAAAATTGAATTACGTGAGATTCAGCGCATCCTTTTACTTCTTGCTGAATAAACGTTTTGGCTTCTGAAACTTCAAATATTGTAATTGAAAATTAGACCATTCCAGTGTAAACAACAGATTAATTTTGCTTTGGGTGTCAATCTAAAACGTTGAAATTGAATGTACAGTGATTCAGCGAATCCTTTTTTTCTTGTGGATAAGCGTTTTTGGCTTTGAAACTTCAAATATTGTAACTGAATTAGCTGATTCAGTGTAAAAACGATATATGTTAGATTTGGAGTGTCAACATCTAAAACGTTGAAATTGATGTACAGCTGAGATTCGCAGACATCCTTTTTTCACTTCTTTGGAATAAAGGTTTTTGGCTTCTGAAAACTTCAAACATATTGTAACTTGAAAATTAGACTATTCAGTGTAAAAACAGATATATGCATTCAGCATTTGGAGCTGTCCAACATCTAAAACGTTGAAATTGAATGTACAGTGAGATTCAGCAGACATCCTTTTTACTTCTTTTGCTGAGATAAAGCGTTTTTGGTTCTGAAAACTTCAAAACTATTGACTGAAATTAGACTGATTCCAGTGTAAAACAACCAGATATATGCATCTCAGCATTGTGGAGCTGTCCAAATTTAAAAACGTTGAAAATTGAATGTACAGTGAGATTCAGCAGACATCTTTTTTATTCTTTGCTGAGATAAAGCGTTTTTGGCTTTGAAAACTTCAAACACATTGTAACTTGAAATTAGACCTGATTCAGTGTGAAACAACCAGATATAATGCATCTCAGCATTTGGAGCTGTCCAACATCTAAAACGTTGAAATTGATGTACAGCTGGATTCAGCAGACATCTTTTCACTTCTTGCTGAGATAAAGCGTTTTGGCTTTGAAATTCAAACTATTGTAACTTGAAAATTAGACTGATTCCAGTGTAAAACACCAGATATATGCATTTCAGCATTTGGAGTGTCAACATTAAAACGTTGAAATTAATGTACAGCTGAGATTCAGCAGACATCCATTTTTCACTCTTTCGCTGAAATAAAGCGTTTTTGGCTTGAAAACTTCAAAATATTGTAACTGAAATTAGACCTATTCAGTGTAAAACAACCAGATATATGCATTTCAGATTATGAGTGTCCAACATCTAAAAACGTTGAAAATTGAATGTAAGTGAGATTAGCAGCATCCTTTTTTCACTTCTTGCTGAGATAAAGCGTTTTTGGCTTCTGAAAACTTCAAACATATTGTAACTTGAAAATTAGACCTGATTCCAGTGTAAAACAACCGATTAATGATCTCAGCATTGTAAAAAACGTTGAAAATTGAATGTACAGCTGAGATTCAGCAGACATCCTTTTTTCACTTCTTTGCTGAGATAAAGCGTTTTTGGCTTCTGAAACTTCAAACACATTGTAACTTGAAGATTAGACCTGATTCCAGTGTGAAACAACAGATATAATGCATATCCAGCAATTTGGAGCTGTCCAACATCTAATAAATCGTGAAAATTGAATGTACAGCTGAGATCAGCAGACATCCATTTTTCACTTCTCTCGCTGAGATAAAGCGTTTTTGGCTTCTGAAAACTTCAAACTATGTAACTTGAAAATTAGACCTGATTCCAGTGTAAAACAACAAGATATAATGATCTCAGCATGTGGAGCTGTCCAACATCTAAAATGTTGAAAATTGAATGTACAGCTGAGATTCAGCAGACATCCATTTTTCATTCTTTCGCTGAGATAAAGCGTTTTTGGCTTCTGAAAACTTCAAACATATTGTAACTGAAAATTAGACCTGATTCCAGTGTAAAACAACCAGATATATGCATCTCAGCATTGTGGAGCTGTCAAACATCTAAAAACGTTTGAAAATTGAATGTACAGCTGAGATTCAGCAGACATCCTTTTTTCACTTCTTTTGCTGAGATTAAAGCGTTTTTGGCTTCTGAAAACTTCAAACACATTGTAACTGAAATTGACTGATTCGTGTAAACAGATAATATCTAGTTTGGAGTGTCAAATTAAAGTGAAAATGAATGTACGTAATCAGCGACTTTTTCATTCTTGGAGTAAGCGTTTTTGGCTTTGAACTCACTTTGTACTTGAAATTGACGTTCCAGTGTAACAACCAGTTAATGTTAGTTGGAGTGTCAACATTAAATTGAAAATTGAATGTAGTGAGATTCAGGACTTTTTCTTCTCGTGAGATAAGTTTGGTTTGAACTTCACATTGTACTGAATTAGACTGATTCAGTGTAACAACCGATATATGATTCAGCTTGGAGCTGTCAACATTAAAAACGTTGAAAATGAATGTAAGCGAGATCGAGATCCTTTTTCATTCTTGTGAATAGCGTTTTGGTTGAATCAAAAATTGTACTGAATTAGACTATCAGTGTAACACCAGTTAGCATGCATTGGAGTGTCAATTAAAGTTAAAATTGAATGTACGTGAGATTAGCAGACTCCTTTTCATTCTTGTGAGATAAAGCGTTTTGTTCTGAAACTTAAACTTGTACGAAAATTAACTGTTCAGTGTAAAACAACATATAATGCATCGATTTGGAGCTGCCAACTCTAAACGTTGAAAATTGAATGTCAGTGAGATCAGCGACATCTTTTTCACTTCTTGCTGAATAAGGTTTTTGTTCTGAACTTAAAATTGTAATTGAAAATTACCTATTCCAGTGTAACAACCAGAATAAGCATTAGCATTTGGAGTGTCAAATCTAAAGTTGAAATTAAGTACAGTGAGTTCAGCGAATCCATTTCCTTCTCGGAATAAGGTTTTTGGCTTCTGAAACTTAAACAATTGAACTGAAAATTGACATCAGTGTAAACAACCGTAAATGCTTCAGTTGTGAGTGTCCAACATCTAAACGTGAAAATTAATGTAGCGAGATCAGCAGACACTTTTTCACTTCTTGCTGAATGCGTTTGGTTCTGAAATCAAACATTGAATTGAAAATTAGACATTCAGTGAAACACAGAATAATGATCTAGCTTTGGAGCTGTCAACATCTAAAAGTGAAAATGATGTACGGAGATCAGCAGACATCCTTTTCACTCTGTGAGATAAGGTTTTTGGCTTGAACTTCAACTTTGTACTTGAAATTAGACCTGATTCCAGGTAACAACAGATTAATGATTGCATTGGAGTGTCAACATCTAAAAAGTGAAAATGAATGTACAGTGAGATTCAGAGAACATTTCATTTTCGTGATAAACGTTTTTGGCTTTGAACTCAAACTATTGTAACTGAAATTAGCTATTCCAGTGTAAACAACGATTAATGATCATTGGAGGTCCAAACTAAACGTTGAAATTAATGTAAGGAGATTCGCGACATCCTTTTCATTTTGCTGAGATAAGCGTTTGGCTTGAACTTCAATATTGTAACTGAAAATTAGACTATCAGTGTAAACAAATTATATGCTGGGCTGTCCATCTAAAGTTGAAATTGAATGTACAGTGAGATTAGCGACATCTTTTCATCTTGCTGGATAGGTTTGTCTGAAACTTCAACATTGTAACTGAAATTAGACTATTCCAGTGTAAAAACCGAATAATGCATTCAGCATTTGGGCTGTCCAACATCAAAAAGTTGAAATTGAGAAGTGAGATAGCAGATCCTTTTTCATTCTTGTGAGATAGGTTTTGCTTTGAAAACTTAACATTGTAACTTGAATTAGACCTATTCCAGTGTAAACAACAGATATAATGCATTCCATTGAGCTGTCCAACATTAAACGTTGAAAATGAATGTCGTGGATTCGCAGACATCCTTTTTTCACTTCTTTTGCTGAGATAAGTTTTTGGCTTTGAAAATCAAAAATTGTACTGAATTGACGTTCCAGTGTAAAACGATATATGATCCAGTTTGAGCGTCCAACATCTAAGTTAAATTGAAGTACAGTGGATAGCAGATCTTTTCACTTCTTTAATGCGTTTTGGTTGAAAACTTCAAAATTGTAATTGAATTAGACCGTCCATGTAAAAACCAGATATATGCATTCAGATTTGGAGTTCAAATCTAAAAAGTTGAAATTGATGTACGCTGAGATTCAGCGAATCCTTTTTCCTTCTTGCTGGATAAGCGTTTTGGCTTCTGAAATTCAACAATTGTAATTGAATTAGACCTGATTCAGGTGAAACAACCAGATATAAGTTTAGCTGTGGAGGTCCAAATCTAAAGTGAAAATGAATGTACAGTGAGATCAGCAGAATCCATTTTTCATTTCTCGGAGTAAAGCTTTTTGCTTTGAAACTAACATTGTAACTTGAATTAGACTGATTCCAGTGTAACAACCAGATTATGCATTCGCATTTGGAGCTGTCCAACATCTAAACGTTGAAATGAGACATGAGATTAGCAGACATCCTTTCATTCTTGTGAGATAAAGCGTTTTGGTTTGAAACTTAACAATTGTACTTGAAATTAGACTGTTCAGTGTAACAACCGATTAATGCATTCAGCATTGGAGCTGTCACTCAAAACGTTGAAAATTGAATGTAAGTGAGATTCAGCAGACACTTTTTCACTTCTTTGCTGAAAAAGCGTTTTTGGTTGAAAACTTCAACAATTGTAACGAAATTAGACTATTCCAGTGTAAAAACCAGATATATGTTCAGCATTTGGAGTGTCAAATTAAACTTGAAATTGAATGTACGTGAGATCAGCAGACATCCTTTTTTACTTCTTTTGCTGAGATAAAGTTTTTGCTTTGAAACTTCAAATATTGTACTTGAAATGACTGATTCCAGTGTAAACAAAGATTAATGATTCGCATTTGAGCTGTCCAACATTAAACGTTGAAAATTGAATGTACAGCTGAGATTCAGCAGAATCCTTTTTTCATCTTTGCTGAGATAAAGGTTTGCTTTGAAACTTCAAACACATTGTATGAAGATTAGACTGATTCCAGTGTGAAAAACAGATATAAGCACTCAGCAATTTGGAGCTGCAACATCTAAAAAATGTAAGTGGTTCAGCGACTAGAACTGCAAGATTAGAATTCAAGTGTGAATAACTGATATAAGCATTCATTATTACTGGTACAAAAACTTGAAAATTGATTTCCAAAAACTTCAAAATTTTCTTATTTTCCTATTCTGTTGAAAAAAGCGTTTTTGCTCTGAATTCTAAACAACTTGTTTTAAATTAGATATTCAGTGTTAAAAGCGATATTTACTTCGTTTGGAGTGCTACACATATAAATTAAAATTCAACTGAGATTAGAGATTCCATTCAATGTGAGAAAGTTTGGGATTCACGAATTCAACATATTAATGTGAAAATTGATTAGTGAAAACACCAAAAATTTTCAATTTGAGTTCAAGCTTTAAAAGAAAATTGACTTTAACTGAGATTCAGCAGATCCATTTTAACTTCTTTACTAAAATAAAGCTTTTGGACTGAAACATTCAAATAATTGTAATTGAAATTGCCTTGATATCCATGTTAAACACCATATATTCCTTTCAGTAAACGTAGTTCCCAAAATCTAAAATTGAAATGAAATTAAGCTGAATTGAAACCTTAATCACTTACATTTTGGGAGATTAACTTTTGGTTTGAAAATTTAAAAATAATTGTAACTTGAAATTAGACCTGATTCCAGTGTAAACAACAGATTAATGTTTCCCTTTGGAGCTGCCAAACATTTAAAATAAAAAAATTTCCGGTGAAAATAGCCAGATATCTTTTCATTCTTTGGAGATAAAGCTTTTTGGTCTGAAAAATTAAACATTGAACTTAAAATCCTGATTCCATGTAAAAAAATTTATGTTCTGAATTTAGCTTAACTTTAAATAATTAAAATGTACTAACTGAGATAAGACATCTTTTTCCTGCACTTAAAATTTTGGATTTGAACTTCAATAATTAGTACTCAATATTACTGTTCAGTTAAAACAATGATATGAAATTCAGCATTTGGATGTACATATTAACGTTGATTGAATACAGTAGTTAAACATCCATTTTACTTTTCCTGAATTAAATTTTGGGATTGAAAACTTCAAACATTTTGTACTTAAATTTACCTGATAGTTGAAAACCAGATTGCATCTTCATTGATGCAATAAAATTAAAATTTATTGAAGTACAGATTGCATCAGAATTACTTCACACTAAAAAAGCGTTTTGGTTCTGCAAATTCACAAATATTTAATTAATTAACGTATTCCTGTAAACATCAAATATTAACTTAAATTAATGATTCTCAACTTAAAAATTAAATTAATGCATTGAGTTCGGACATCCATTTCTTCATTTTTTGAAATAGAAGTAAGTTTAACTGAAACTTTAAATTTGTTATTAAAATAGCTTTCCTTTAAAATCAACAAATTGTGACTTAAATTAGATATTCCATTAAAACTTAATTGACATTACAATGAGTTAGCAGACACTTTAACTTTTGAATAAAGCGTTTTGGTCTGAACTTCAACATATTCTTAAATTTTAGCTTCGAAATTCATGTAAAACTCCAGATATAATGCATTCCATTGTTGAACCCAGATATAAAATTAAATTGATGTAAATTGAGAACAACATCCTTTTTCATTGTTCAGCTGAGATAAGCGTTTTTCTTCTGTTGAAAAAATTTTTACTTCGAAAATTAAGACATTTCATTTGTAAAAATAGACTATTTTAAACAGAATGCTTTAACTTAAAAATGTCTGAAATCTAAAACGTTGAAATTGATGTACAACTGGATTCATCAGACATCCTTTTTTAAATTTAAAGCGTTTTTGGCTTCTGAAAACTTCAAACATTTGTAACTAAAATTAGACTTGATGTAGTTAAACAACAGATATAATGCATCTGCATTATGGAGCAAATTAAAGTTGAAAATTAATGTACAGTGAGATTCAGAGAATCCATTTTTCACTTTTTCGCTGAATAAAGGGTTTTTGGCTCTGAAAACTTCAAATATTGTAATTTGAAATTACCTTATTGCATAAACCAGATAGATGCATTAGCTATTTGGAGCTGTCCAATCTAAAAAGTTGAAATTGAATGTACGTGAGATTCAGGACATCCTTTTTTTCTTTTGCTGAGATAAAGCGTTTTTGGCTTCTGAAAACTTTAAATTTGTTAACTTGAAATTAAAACCTGGATTCAGTGTAAAACAACCAGATTAATATCTAGCTGTGGAGCTGTCCATCTAAAAATCGTTGAAAATTAATGAAACAGCTGGATTCAGCGACATCCATTTTTTCATTCTTTTGGGATAAAGCGTTTTTGGCTTCTTAAACTTCAAACTTTGTAATTGAAAATTAACCTGATTCGTTAAACAACAGACATAATATCTAATTTGAGTGTCCAACTTCAAAATTGAAAATTGAATGACAGAGTTCAGCAGACATTTATTCATTTTTAATAAGATTTTGTTTGGGATTGAAACTATTAATTTAAATTGAAAATTAGGACCGATTCGTGTACAACCAGATATGCAGCTTTGGAGCTGAAATCTAAAATTAATAACGTTGAAAATTGAATGTCATGCATTTTCACACACATTTTTAAGCTTTTTGCAGTAAAGAATTTTCACATTGAAAACTTAAAATTTGTAACTCAAAATTAGACCATTCAGTGTACAACAGTATGAGCTCTCACATTTGGAGCGTCCAAAATTAAAAACGTTGAAAATTAAATGTAACATTAAAGATTCCTTTTTGATCGTTTCTTAGAAAACGTTTTGATTTAATTTAAAAACATTAATTAATTAACATCAGTTAAACAACTCAATTAATGCAATCTAAAATTGAAAATTCAATCTAAAAGTTAAATGAATTTGATTTTGCTAGAACTTTTTCATCTTCTGAAGACTTAAACTTGATTCTGAAAATTCGATCTATTGTAACTAAAATTAATGATTCAGAATTAAAACAACCAATATAAAACCCTTGAATTGGATGTAACTAATAATTGCAAATATTTCGTCTCAAGTAAACATTTTTCAACTTCACGAGAAAACGTTTTGGTTTAATTAAAATTCTTACTTAAATTAACATGATTCCAGTGTTAAACAACCAGTTAATGCATTGCATTAGATTCGCACCTTAAATCGTTAATAAAATTTAATGTGGGCATTGAGAATTCAATACTTTTTGCTGAGATAAGCGTTTTTGGTTTAAAACCAAACATATTGTAATTCAAATTAGGATGTCCAGTGTAAAAAACCGATATAATGTCTTAGATTTGGAGCTGTCCAATCTAAAACGTTGAAATTGAATGTTCAGCTGAGATTCACTCACATTTTTCTTCGAAATAAGCTTTTTGGCTTCTGAAAAACTTCAAAACCATTGACTAAATTAGACGTTACATTAAACAACAAAAATTGAATGTACAGTAATTAGAGATCCAATTACTACATTCTGAGATAAATTTTTTCCTTCGAAACCAAACATTTTGTACTCAATTGACCTGAATGAAACCTTGTTCTAAAACTTCAAATTTGAATGAAATTACTATTGTGTAAAAACGAAATGAATTCAGCAGAATTCAGCTGTCCATTTTTCTTTGCTAGATAAAGTTTTGGCTTCTGAAACTTCAAATTTTATCTTGCTGAATAAGCTGTTCAGTGTGAAAACTAGATAAAGATCTGAATTTGGCTGTCAATTAAAAGTGAAATTAATGTCAGTGAGTTGCGAACATCTTAAACTTCTTTATTAAGTTGTTCAGCAAACTCCATTTTTCTTTTTGAGACTTAAAGCTTTTTTTTAAAATTGTAAAAATTCCAGTTAAATTGACTGATTTCAGTTGGAACTGTCCAACATTAATAACGTTGAAATTGATGTCCACATTAAGAACTTAAATCATGTGCTGAATTTTGGCTTAAATTAACTTTTTAATGAAAGTTGTTTTGGTTTAAAACAAAAATTGTTAATTGGGTTTTTCAAAAACCCGTTAATTTACAATTGGAGTGCAACATCTAAACCTTTTAATTATTTTGATTGAGAATCATTTTTATTAAAAATTTTTTGGTTAAACAAAATAAAAAATATTGTTAAATAGCCCTTAAATTATTAAAAAAAAACTTTTTCAAATAGTTTTTCCCTCAAAAATTTAAATTTGAATTAAAAATTAATTAGAAACAATTATATTCCTGAGAAAATTTAGGCTTTAATTAAATTTAACTTAAAATTAAGATTCCAGTGACACAAAATTTCCTTCTGCTGGGGTTTTATTAAAAATTAAAATTGAAAGTTAGATTAATTCCATTTTCACTTTTTGCTAGAAGGGTTTGTCAAAATTAAAAATTAAAATTGAAAAAAAGGAACCATTTTTTTTTGAAAACCCGTTTGTTAAATTTGGGGCTTTAAATTAAATAAATTAATTATCCCGGGACAAAACCATTTTCTTCTTGTGTAAAGGTTTTCTTCTAAAAACTTAAAATAATGTAACTAAAAAACCTTTTTTTTAAACCTTATAAGCTTTTCGCTTTAAAACTTCAAAAAATTTAACGTTAAAAAATGATTCATGGTACAACCTTTTTCATTCTTTGCAATAAACTTTTTAAAAACTTAAAAATTTAAATTGTAACATTAAAATTCCTTTTCATTAAAATAAAGTTTTGTTTCTAATTTTAACGAATTTAAAAAATTAGAATTAATGAATTAAAAACCCCAATTTTTCACTTTAAATTAAAATTTGATCTGAAAACTTCAATTGTACAAAACCCTTTTTTCTTGAAAAAACCTTGATTGATTAATTATTTCCAATAAAAAACCTTAAAAGAAACAGCTGGATGCAACACTTTTTTAAATTTTTTGATTGAAGTATGGTTCGAAATTTTTCATTTTATGAAATTAAGCGTTGTGAAAATAAAACCCAATTTAAAAAAATTGGGGGATGTAAACAAAAAATTTAAAAAATGCATGTAAGCTGTCCACAACAATTTTTAAATTTTTGTGAGTTTAAAACCTTCCTTTTTTATTCCCTTGAGATTAACTTTTGTTCTGAAAAAAAAACCAATTTAACTTAAAAGGGAAGCTGGTCCAACATTATAACTATAATTTGGGAATGTTCCAAATTTAAAACCTTTTTTTTTATTCTGGATAAGCTTTTTTTCGAAACTTCCCCTTTGTAACTTAATTCTAGAAATTGTAAAAAATGTTTAAATTACAATTATGTTAACAAAAATTGAAAATTAAATTTAAAAATTTAAACCAAGACATTCTTTTTCCTTTCTTGTACTTTTTGAGTTTTGGTTGAAAAAACTTTTATTTAAAATTAACAATTTTGAAAAA
>JAVYJU010000145.1:0-12318 GCA_033032245.1 Poecilia picta | reverse complement strand
TTGAGTGATTGTTTTGAAAATTTTGTAAAAAAATCTACTGGTTAGATTTGTGATGTCAGAGGCTTGTTGTAAAACCAGCTAAGCAGAAAACCCAACCTGGACATGCAGCAGGGACAAAGGGAGCCTTTTTTTTATTTTGGACTCAGCATCTAATCGAATCTACAGAGTTTTTCATCCTGCAAATCACTTCCTGAATTTAAACCCCAATAATTAATTTAAAACCAGGATATGAGTGTCTGACATCGGTTTACCCAAAACATCATGAAGAAGAATAACAGAATAACAACTGGCTCCCTGAGAGAAAACCATAGATCCATGAAGCCAGTCAGACGCCTGGTTCTGATGGAAAACAGGCTGTTTGACTTCTGGTTCGGGTTTTCTGTCCACAGCCCACCAGAGAGAAACACAGTGAGAGCAAAACAAGAGCTTAACATCACCAGGATCCGATTATGGTTTTGTTCAGTTTGTGTTGGATGGAGTCTGAACCTGTTTCTCCTGATCTATGCCTGACTAGAACTGACACACCTTAGGTCCGCCCCCTGCACAGGTGATTAAACACCTGGACTTTCATGTCTTCTTTTTGTTTCAAAATGAACTGAGATCTGAAAAAACGGATCATTATTTAAAACTTTTCAGTTTTTTTCAGTTATCAGGTCTTTTTCCAATCAACATCAGTGAATCAGTAACTTGTTCAACAGTTTGTCATTAACATTCAGTCTAACATTTATTTATCTCCCCGATGTTTTCTGCTATATTTTGATTCTTGTGAATCTTTATTTTCCAAGCAGATGGAATCGTCTCAGAACAGAAACTGTACTAGCAAATTAAAGTTATTTAGGTAATAAATAATATAATTTTGCTCCTGGTGGACATAAGTTTGGTTAGTGCAACCCCAGATAGCACAGAATGACTGAAACAAACATTGGGAAACAATGTCAGCCAGAAACATTGAAACAACGTTTGAAAGTGGTCAGTGACTTGTATTTTTGAATCAACGTTAGGGTTTCAACCATTAAAATGGACATATCAAAAGTTGATTCAACCTTCTCTGAATGTGAATCTACATGCAGATTTGGGTTGATTTCATATTGAATGAAAGCTAAGAATTTATGTTTGTGATGTTTTCCTCTCATTCTGGCGTAATGAAGCCACTTCTTGGCAGTTTAGCTGAAGTCCTCAAGCGTCAGTTTTCAGTCAAACTGCAGAGCAACGGCTGCAAAACACAAAAATAAAAGTGAAGAAAGTGCCTGTCAGGAAGATGATAAAATTTGAAAAGTTCTGAAAGGCATTGAAAGATTAAACAGTGAACTGGTTACAGGTCTGAGAACAAATACTAACCACATAGTTCCCCATGTACACTCATTGTTAAATTAATATTTATCTTAATCTTTCATTAATATTTATCTTAATACAACTACATTTACCTATGAAGCTGCAGTATAGAGCAGTTTTTAAACAATTAAATAACTTCATAACAATAATGAATCGCTCTAACTCCTTCCAGTCTGGTTTTCAAGCTCACCACAGCACAGAGACGGCCTAGTCAAAGTGTTCAATGATGTCCATATAAATACAGACTGTGGGAGAACCACAGTGCTGGTTCTGGTTCTGTTGGACCTCAGTGCTGATCAGGACATTTTACTGAATCGGCTGGAGACTTGGGTCGGACTCTCCGGTCCGGTGCTCCACTGGTTTGAATCCTACATAAAGAACAGGGACTTCTTTGTTTCCATCGGAAATTTCTCATCGGAGAGGTCAAAGGTCACATGTGGGGTACCCCAAGGTTCAATCCTAGGACCCCTTCTCTTCAATATTTATATGCTCCCACTGGCTGAAGTTAGAACAGGAAATAAGATCAGCTACCATAACTATGATACACAGCTCTACATCACGATGTCACCAGGTGACCTTTGACCCCATCCAATCACTGAACAGATGCTTAGAACAGATCAATGTGTGGATGAGCCAAAACTTTCTCCAGCTGAACAGAAACAAAACTGAAGTTATTATCTTTGGACCGAAAGAGGAACGAACCAGAGTCAATGCGCAGCTTCAGTTACTACAACTACAAACCAGCAATCAGGCAGAAACCTGGGAGTAGTGATGACCTCTGACCTGAACCTTCAGTCACATCAAATCAGTCACAAAGTCTCTATTCTATCACCTGAAGAACATCTCCAGGATTAGAGGACTAATGTCTCAGCGAGATCTAGAGAAGCTCATCATGTGTTTATGTAACCCACGTGGCCGCCATGACCCAACCTCCTTCCCTTTAAATCGCCCCTTTAAGCTCTGGGATCCTCATGTGTATTTCCGGGTTTCCACTATGTTGCTGCAAACTGTTGGTTGTCGCGTCAGTTATTAATAAAACAATCTGAAATCTCCAACTCGACTCATCACTGAACGAATTCATCCCTAAAACTCGAGGATCTGTGGTGAATGTTAAACACCATCTGAACTTGACGTTGTATCTGCAATTCTAGCGCCGCTAATATATCCGCTGCAATTTCACCAGGTTGGGCTTTGTTGACGCCTGATAAACCGTCTGATAAACAAGTTAACATTGCATCCACCTCCTCAGACAATCCGTTACTCGACGGTGAGTAAATATCATTCGTGTATATAGTATGGCGTTTTATTGCCGTAGCGCTCCGCCAGTTAGCATTAGCTACCAACTCGACAATCAGTTGCCCGCATCAGATCAGTCTGCTGACTAATTACTTAATTAATAAGTCACACTGTTGAAGCCAAATTAAAGACCACACCTTTAATATTTAAAGGCTTCGCTTTCAACTTTAGATTTGATTATTTTTCATGATTTCTTTGTTTGTTGTATTCCATGTTGGTGCAGCAATGAAGTCTGGTACCTAATATGATTTTGTTTGTAGCTACGTTGATCAATCACATTCCTAAGTTGATTGATTTGATTTATTATTGGTTGTTGTTTGCAGCGACTGCTAATTACTTTATTTGAGTAAATTTGAACTTGAATTATGAAGTGCACTTTTTAAATGGACTTTTTTTTCCCCCTTTCCCATTTTTATGAAATGGTTGTCAATACATAGCAGTATGTATTTAATTGTTTTTTCCATTTAGCTTATATAAATATTTATATATGGACTTAATGTATGTTTTCTGGTCTTTTAGGTCAGGTTTTTTTTTTGTTCCCCTTCATCGACTCACTTGATGATGAGGATGTCGAGCTGCCCACTCACCACCTAGTGGTAGGAAAACGAACTGACACTTCCCACACAGGACATAAACTAAACTCCAAGGGAGTATTCAAAGGAAAAAGACTATTCTCCCTTTGCTTTTGGACTACTTTGGAACTACATTTGAAGTATCATTGAGTATTATTTCTTTGATTGGTTTTTTTTCTCTTTCTTTGTTTCTTTTGAACAATCTATTTTGTTTAGTTGTTGCTATTATTATTATTATTATTATTACTGTCATTATTGTCACTGCAATAAATAGCAAAACAAACCTTTTTGCATCAGTTGCATCAATTATCCACCCAATATGACTCCATGCCGTACCTGGTTCTGATTCTACAAAGTGGTTAACACTAAACCTTGCAGTCAGACCTGTGCATATAAAAGAGCGTTACATTTATCTTTAGCCACATTGATTATTGCAACAGCGTCTTCACAGGTCTGACTAATAAATCAAACATCTGCAGCTGATCCAGAAGCTGCTGTTGCTGCTCTGACTAAAACCAGGAAGATGGAGACATAACACAGTTTAGAGTCTCTCCACTGGCTCTGTAGCTCAGAGGATAGACTTTAAAATATGTTGTTGTTTTAAATCACTGAACGGTTTAGCACCACAACACTTAAAGATCTGCTAGTGCGTACCAACCGTCTGGAATCCTCAGATCTTCTGGTTCTGGTTCTGCTCTGCATCCAGAACCAGAACCAAACGAGGAGAAGCAGCATTCAGCTTCTATGAACCACAAATCTGGAACAAACTTCTAGAAAACTGTAAAACAGCTGAAAAACTGAGTGTCTTTAAATCTCAAATTAAAACCCACCTGTTTAGAGTTGCTTATAGATAAACTGAATGTTTTTATTCTTTTTAAATCTTTTTCAAACTCTCTCTCTTTGTTTTTATTTTTGTTATTTAATCTCTGTTTTTATTTTAATTTTAAATTGTGTAAAGCACTTTGAAATGCCTTGCTGCTGAAATGTGCTATACAAATAAAATTTAATTGATTGATTGATTGATAGTATACGATTTATAATGCTGCTGTTAAAATGAGGGAATCAATATTTAAAATAAAGGCCGTTTATCAGAAAACCTAAAGATAAAACTCAGGGAGGATCAGGGTTTATTTAACACATCAGAGATAAATAAATAAGAGCAAAAGGTGATTTATACTGTAGTTGGAAAAATTATTTATAATTCATACAGAATAAATTCCATCAAATAGCTGGTTTAATCTTCCATCAACTACAAATATTTCCAAATAAGTTTATTATATTCAATACAAAATGTCCACGTGCTGAAGATCCCACACCAGTAATAATAGACCAGTTGAATTTAACCAGTTACCACCCCAAGAATCAACAGACTGAATCAGTCATTAGCAGGTTTAGTTCAGTGTTTCACCTGCCTTACATTTATGAGTGGGATGGCCCAACCACACTGTTGGCTTGATTGCAAAAGATATTAATTTAATGTTGAATTATGATCACAAAGGTTGAATTTATGATTGAGGTCAATGACAAAACTGGATCAACCAGCAAACAACCATTCAATTCTAGCCAATTAACTAACATTGAAAATGTGTCATTGAATCAATGTTGATTTATTGTCGATATCCATTGATTGAAATGCCATCATTGAATCCAGTATGTTTCAACACTGGTCCTCCAAGCCCTACAAGTTTTAGGCATTTACCTAATTCAGCACACATGATTTTAATTGATGTTTGATAACCTTTTAGCCAAGTACAGCATAATGGCAGCACCGGTACAACTTCTACACCTTGAAGCCTGTTTGTTACAGTCTTACATTAGCTGAACAGATTAATGTGCAATGTGTATCTGACATACATTAAAGATTTTATTCACCTGAAAGGCTTTTTACTAAACTGTAATAGTGTTAGCCATGCTAATCGTGTTAGCCACACTAATCCTGTTAGCCATGCTAATCGTGTTAGCCACCGCGTACCAAGTGCTAGCTGCTGCTCTGCACTGTCCTATCAGAGCAGACCGAGGCACATTAAACATTTGCAAACAACAAAAATCACTCATTTCAAAATCACCTCTAAACCATGAATGTCCGACTTACCCAGCCTGAAGAACAACAGGCGTCAGTGATCTTGTCCACAGCTATATTAATGCTGAGGGTCTGAGGATCTGCTGTTTTCCTCATTGACCACTAGCATTTAGCTGCATCTCGCACAATGTTGGAGGCATCGTGGCTCAAACACCTTGATGTCGTCCAAAAATGATAACATGAACTTGTTGGTTCCCCTGTCCATGTCGTGGCTGATATTTTTTGAAAATCTGGCAGAAATGAAACACTAATCTCTCTGCAGAAATACTCTGTAGTCAGTCGACGCCATGTTAACTAAGCCTGGCTTAGCTTTGCTTGTGAGACATGTAGTCCGTGGGACTGTGAGGGGCGTTTCTGGGCGGAGCTTGGTAAGGTCCATTGAGGACAAGGTTTGGGGAAGAACTAGTAATTTAAATGTTCGATCAATGTAAGCTGTTTTTCATGCCCTTTCCCCCACCACCCACCCCTATCCTTGGCCCATCTACCCCTCAATCTCCTCCCCCCCTTCTTGGGCTCCAGGTGAAACAATTTTAATTTTATGTGTGGGTTTTAAATTTCCACATTTTATTTTGTTAAAGATTTTTTTGGCTCCAGTGGCCTTTATATGATAGTTAATTGACAAGAAGGGGGAAGACATGCAGCGGAGGTTGCCAAGGCGGGGAATCAAGTCTGCGATGGTTGCATCGAGGACTAAGACCTATGTGGGTTGTGCTTAACCCCTGCGCTACCACAGCACAACCCCATTTTAGGTGAGGGTTAATCACGTTTTAACTTAAGCACTATGTGTTGACAACATTGATTTGTGATTCTGTTCTGTACCCAGATTGCACATGATGGCAATTCAACATTGAATTAATAACTTTTGCCAACAAGTCAACAGCAAAGCGGCTGTGTTTGGACCATCCCCTCATAAATAGCAGGGGTGAACCGCTCCACTAGTACGTTGCAGATGTTTTTGTGTCAATATATCATAGTCAGTAGGAATTTTTATGAACAAGTAAGAAAATGTACAGAAATCAATCATCACCCACTGTCCTCTAGTGGTTAATTTAAAACGTGATAACCCCGATCAGTAATAAATGCTCTGACCCAGAGCTGTGATGAGGAGGAGAGGAGGGGAAGGTGTGCAGCAAAACAGCTGACATTGATTCAACATTGATTCAACATTGATCAGACGTTGATCAGACGTTGATCAGACATTGATCAGACAAATGCATTTCAGTCATTAGATTTCAACCACAAAACAACATTGATTCAATGACAGTTTCAATGGTTTTATTGGATGGTTGTTTGATGGTTGATCCACCATCATTTGTTGACTTCAAACAAAAATTAACCATTCTGACTATTTTGCAACGTTGATTTAACATTGTGTGCTATCTGGGTAGTTTCTGATACACTTTTAATTTTCTGTTGTAAAAACACAAACAATGAGTTTGTGTTTTTGTTCAGGTTTTATTTCAATGTTCCTGTGAAATGAGTTCATGAATGAACTGGTTGAATTTCCCTCTGTTTGTTTATCAATCTGAAACATGAAACCTGAAGCTTCAATCTGACGTCTGGAGAAAACAGGAAGTGATCAGCAGCAGCGAGTCGGAGCGACCGGACCAGAGGAAACCAACTTTCATCAAACCACGAGTCAGCAGATTTTAAATCTGTAGAAATCTGCAGAGGAAACGTGTCGCTGTGACCTGAGAACGTTCTGGAGCAACTTCACAAACTGGATAGAGACGTTTAATATCTGATTTAATGAACGAATTATCATTCTGAAATGTTCCTGACTAATAAAACTCAGATTTATATGAATCATTTGGACCAATCAGGGTTCTCAGCGTTTTTCAGCCAAATTAACATTTTAATGATAATTTTAAAAACTTGAAAATCAAAGTTAGTGATGCTTTAATTTGTCATATTTTGTATATAATGCTGAATTTTACCAAAATGAAGAAACTTTTGTTCACTGAATGTGTTCATTTATTTTATGCATCATTTCATCTGTTTTTACAATATTTGATAAATCATAAATATCCTGACCGTCCTGCAGTATTCCGTGTCCCCCATCTGGCTCACGACCCCATGTTGAAGACCTCTGACCAAAATGATTTAAATATTTGAACCCCAAACCTCCTTGGTGCAAGGCAGCAGAATGCACTGCAAAAACACAAAACCATGTTTTATTCTGATATCAGAGAGTAGAAATCAAGAAACTTCTCATCAAGAAATAGGAGTTTTTAAAATTCTTCAATATTGGTAAAAATATTTTTCTTCATTTATAACATGACATTTTTCTACCAGTGAATGAATCTACCATTGGAATTAGGAATTTATTTTAATATCCAAGAATATTGACTAAAAACAAACTCCTACAGGTTAATGAAATTTTACCTGTAAGGTAATTTAGTTTTAAGATATTTGAACCAAAATGTAGATAAGAAAATACTTGGTGGGAATTTTATTTTTGCAGTGTAATAAATAAAAAGTCATTCATTATTAATATTTGTTGCATAACAGCTGGAAGTCGGTTGTCTGAACCTTTCAGTGCAGCTGATTTTTTTATTTTTTTAAATCCATAAATTAAATCCTAAAATCCAACATGGCAGCCATTGGATGTGAAACCATGAATTCATCCTGAAACGGCTTGATGTACTTTAAAGTGTCAGGAAAAATGTAAATTAATCAGTTCCAGTTTGTTTTAATATGAAATATTTTTTATTTATTAATGTAATAAAACGGATAAAGTTAAACACATTTAAATTGGTTCAAAGTATTTTATTTTAGACTTTCTGTAGAAAATAATTAACTTCTCTGAATATTTTATTTATTGCATAAATCCTTTAATTTTGCAGAGTTTGTATAAAATGCTGATGTAAAACTTAGCAGAAGTCAAGGTCACCTTCAGTCTGACACACTTCCTGTTTTATGAGGATTTTCCTCCAGTGACATCAGAAATTCATCAATTTAAATTAAAAACAAGAAGTGAACAAAATTCCAATAATTTAAATGAAGTAAAACCTGATAATATCAGTGAAAATGTTTGCTGGGTGTCTAGTGGTGGCCGGTCCTCACAAGGAGAGGAAACTGCAGCGACGTTATGAAAACAGGAAGTGGAGATAGAGAATAAAAAGTGATGCTGATCGTCTTCTGATCGGATCAGAACCGGGCCGACTGACAGCTCTCCGTCTGAACGGTGAGTCTCGATTTAATCTGCAGAAACTCAGAAAGATGGAAAAACTTCACTGACAAACTGTTACTTTATTCTAATGGTTCAACTTTTTATGATATAATGATCAATTATGTAAATCTGGAGGAAGAAACGTGACTCTAGAAAACAAAATATGAAATATGAAAGTTGAAGATTTAAATTAGTATTTTATGTTATTTAAATGTAAACGTGATTTCAGTATTGAGTTATTAATGACATTGTTCAGATCAGAGGTGAAAGTTCAATTCATGAAGAAATTTTAATCACATAATGAGTTTTTATTGATACAGATAAATGTATTTCACAAAAGTTTAACATTCACACTTAAAAATACTAAACAAAATTTAAAAAAATCTAGTAACTGTTCAACTCAATGTAGCAATAAATCAGATTTAAATATAAAAATATGTTTGCGACATTCAGGAAGGCTAAAAATATTCTTTAAGAGATTATAAGAAACCTTTAAATTATATTTCATTTACCATAATGGAGTTTCTACATTATTTTATTCTCAAATTGTTCATGTTGAGTCTGAAAATGTCTCAAACCTTCAGATTCAAACCTTCATGAATCCGGTCATGATTGGAGGAGTTTTCTGTCCAATCAGAGCGCAGCGTGCAGAGGGACACGCCCACTCAGTTTTTAATATTTCATTTAAAACTGGAACCAAAGTGAGGAAAACAACCTGCTGGACTGAAATGAGCGGGAATCGCCATGGCAACCAGTGACTCAGCGTTTTTGAGCGTTTTCTGCTAGCTCATTCTTTCATCTAGATTTTAGGTTTTCAGTAATTATGTATTTGCTTTTGAAGACACGTTTCCACATTTAAAAAGTATTTAATGTTTTATAACATCTCAGATATTTTCTCTTTTTAAGCTTTTATATCAGACGTGATTTCACACCAAGAATTTCCACGATGAAAAAAAGTTTTCGCTACGCGAGTCGGGTAAATGTCCCAACATGAACATTATTATTATTACAAGTTAAACAACATGAAGCTCAGGAAGCGACTCTGTTTCTCCTTTAGGTGCCGAATAAAAACCTTCACCTTGATCACCATGACTTCCGTGAGTTCGAGCCTTTCGACGGAGAAACCGAACTCATGCCAAGATCGGCGCAACCTGGAGTTGGTACGATCGTTTTCAGTGATTTGTTGCTGCCAGAATGAGCTGAATCTCTGAAAACAAAATGTCCGCTGCCTGTGTCAGACGCGCTGTCGGTGTTGGGCGTCGACATGCGGAAGGACGTCAACGCGGCGCTGCACCACACCGGCGACTACGTGACCAACCTGCTGGTGGTGCGGCGAGGCCAGCAGTTCATCATCGACGTCTCCTTCAGCCGACAGGTGGCGCCACAGGACGACTTCCAGCTGGAGTTCCTGATTGGTGAGTTTCAGGCCTGATGTTTGCTCTGATTGGTTGGTTTCCTTGTGTACAAAGTGTCTGCTGGCATTAAGAGTTATGGAGGTTTCACTGAGTTGTTCCCACCCAACAGGAGGACAAAGAGACCAATGTGTTCCCAGACTCTTATTTTGAAGACATATAACTGTTAGTAATGCAGGTCCATGTCCAGATGGTTTCATCCACAAGCTGACTGCCTGATAACCAGATTGCTAATCCCCATTTAGCTGCCTTACAGGCCGAAACCGTTTTATAAAAAATCTCTGTAGATGGAGACGTTTCACAGAGTTCATGCAAAAATGTATTTTTGATTGAAAGTCATTACAGCGTAGCGTATATTCAGTCCTTTCCCAAACGAGGGATTGGTTTACGGTCCTGTCAGTTTGTCCAGAACGTTTCTCTCCCTGGGTCTCCAGGCGCCGACCCGGCGGCCAACAAGGAGTCCCTGGTGGTGGTGAACTTCGGTAACCATCCTGCTGCTGCCTGGGCCGGTCAGATTGTTGAAGCTAGAGATACGGTCGTTTCCCTGGGCGTCACGCCGAGCTCCAAGGCCATCGTGGGTTTGTACCGGATGTACGTCGCCGTCGCCATGGGAAACGGGATGCAGAGGACCGAGAAGGACCCCAACACCAACGTTTACCTGCTGTTCAACCCCTGGAGTCCAGGTACACCGAAATGATGAGCTTACTGCGGGAATCCCTGTTTCCAAAGGTTGAAAGCTTCTTCAGATTCAAACCTCTAGAAAATGGTTTATTTATTTCAATTTCTCTCTTTTTATTTTATATTTACCACAATTATTTGAAGGAACTTCTGGTTTTCTGAGTAAAGTCACCAAACAACAACATGTGCGTGGAGTTTGACTGGGCCACTGAGTTGGTTTCTGATCCCGTTTGCAGATGATGATGTTTTCTACCCGGATGAAGCCGGACGCTCTGAGTACGTTCTGAACTCAACCGGTCTGATTTATATGGGCACAGCGGACCAAGTGACCGAGCGAGGCTGGGTTTACGGACAGGTAGTCTGAACCAGCAGGGCTCAGATCCGCCTCCGTCTGCCGTTAACGCTCCGAGTTTGTTGTTGCAGTTTGAGGAAGGAATCCTGGACGCCTGTATTTACATCATGGACGCCTGTCGGATGCCGATTCATTACCGCGGCGACGTTGTCAAAATGGTTCGCACTGCGTCTGGTTTGGTGAGACCATTCAGTGTTTGGTTTTATTCACACCAACAACTTCATTCAGAATCCACAAAACAGGCATCACATTTAGTTTTCTGTTGGTTTTCTGCCTCCACCTGTAAACTGACCTTTGACCTCCAGGTCAACTCCCAGGATGACAACGGAGTGTTGATTGGGAACTGGAGCGACGATTTCTCCATGGGGACGCCGCCATCGACCTGGACAGGAAGCGCCAGCATCCTGCAGAAGTACCAGACGTCCGGAGCGCCGGTGTCGTTTGCTCAGTGCTGGGTTTACGCCGGAGTCCTCAACACCTGTGAGACGCACTGCAAAAACTACACAGCAGCGCACTGTAAAAACCTGAGTCAAATGAAACAACACAGTTTCATCCGTTGTTCCAGATTTCAGTCGAAATTGGTTTCAGAGCTGTAACATTGCCTCAATAAATAAATGTTATGGGCAATTTTATCTGGTAATAGCTAAATGAGAAAAACAATGGAAAGTCTCTGATTAAGCAAAAGTTTTAGCTAAGTAGCATTTAGCTAACGATAAAAGACTAACAGTTTAACAGCTGGAATGTTTGCTAAATGTAAAAACCTGACATTTAAAAAAGTACCAACTAGATGTTTGCAAAAGCAAGAGGTGACAGGATTAATACATGAAACGTTCGCTGAACGGGTAAAAGAGTTGGAGTGTTTGCAAGAAATACATATTTATGATAAAGTTTAAGTGTAAAAATGTCTCAAAGTACTTACTAAATGTTAAAATGAGATTAGCAGCTGTGATGCTGTGAAATTAGAGGATGAAATACAATATGGACAAAAGAAGTTTATATTTTGTGTCTGTTGTCTGAGTTCTTCTCTGTTGTTAAAGTTTGAATATCCGATGCTAAACGGTTTGTCTGTCTGCAGTCCTGCGATGCCTTGGGATCCCATCAAGAGTCGTCACCAACTTCAACTCAGCCCACGACAACACAGGCAACCTGAAGACCGAACTCGTCTTCAAGCCGGACGGCACGCCGGACAGACACAAGACCCAGGACTCCATCTGGTTGGTCCAAACTCTCCCCAAGACACCTGGAACAAGCTTAGCCTTTGTTTAGGGTTTTTAAACCTTTGGGTTGTCATGAAGTCTAACAGTTTACGGCCAACGACAGTCACTGATTGGTTTCTGTGCAGGAACTACCACTGTTGGAACGAGGCGTTCATGAAGCGAGTCGATCTTCCACCAAAGTTCTCCGGATGGCAGGTGGTGGATGCG
>JAVYJU010000144.1:0-10000 GCA_033032245.1 Poecilia picta | reverse complement strand
AGCCTGCCAACATCTAATAATGCTGAAAATTAAATGTACAGCTGAGAATAGCAGAATCCATTTTTCATTTTTTCGCTGAAAAAAACTTTTTTTGGTTTCTGAAATTTCAAACATTTGTAACTTGAAATTAGCCCTGTTTCCCAGTGTAAACCCCCCCAATTAATGACTACATTTTGCGCCTGCCAACATCAATAATGGGAAAATGAAGTACGCTGAGAATGCAGAATCCATTTTTCACTTCTTTCCTGAGTAAAGGTTTTTTGGCCCCTTGAAAATTTCAAACATTTTTAAAATTTAAAAAATTTAAACCCTTTCATGTGAAAAACCAGTATAATGTTTCCTATTTTGGAGCTTGCCCAAATTAATAATGTTGAAAATTAATGACGCTGAAAATGCAACATCCTTTTTTACTTCTTTCCTGAGATAAAGCGTTTTTGGCATTGGAACTTAAAAAACAATTGAAAATTGTAAATTAACCGTTTTCCAGTGTAAAACAACCAGATATAATTTTCCAGCTTTTTGCGCCTCCAAATCTATAATGTGAAAATTGATTGTACAGTGAAAATGGCAGATCCCCTTTTCCTTTTTTCCTGAGAAAAAGGTTTTTGGCTTCTAAAAAATTCAAAAATATTAACTTGAAAAAAGCCGTTTCCCAGTGTGAAACCCCAATAAGATCCAGCATTTTGCGGGGCCCTCCCCAAAATCTAATAATTTAAATTGAATGTCAGTGGAAAGCAGAACCCCTTTTTCACTTTTTTGCGAAAAACGTTTTTGGTTCTGAAAACTTAAAAAACATTTTGTAATTTAAAATTAACTGATTCCAGGGTGAAACAAACCGAAAAATGAACCAGATTTTGCAGCTGCCACATCTTAATGTGAAATTAAAATTGTACAGCGAAAATAGCAGAATCCATTTTCATTTCTTTCGCTGAGATAAAGTTTTTTTTGGCTTCTGAAAACTTCAAAAAATTTTAATTGAAAATTAGACCTTTCCCATGTGAAAAACAGATAAATGTACCCAGCATTTGGGACCCTGCCAACATCTAATATGCGAAAAATTAAATTTAAGGGAATCAGCAGACACCCATTTTTCATTCTTTCGCTGAGAAAAAGGTTTTTGGCTTCGAAAACTTCAAAATTTTTAACTTGAAATTAACCTGTTCCAGTGTGAAAACAACCAGATATAATGATCCCACATTTTGGGGCCCTGCCAACTCTAAAATGGAAAAATTGAATGACAGCTGAGAATAGCAGCATCCTTTTTCACTTCTTTCGCTGAAAAAAGGTTTTTGGCCTTTGAAACTTCAAACAATTGTAATTGAAATTAACCGTTCCAGTGTAAACAACCAGATATAATGATCCAGCTTTTGACCCCTGCCAACTTTAATAATGCTAAAAATTGATTGTACGCTGAAATAAGCAGAACCCATTTTTTCATTTTTTCGGGGAGATAAAGCTTTTTGGCTTTGAAAAACTTCAAAATTTTGTCTTGTAAATTAACCTGATTCCAGGTGAAACAACCAATATAAGATCTAGCTTTTTGACCCTGCCAACATCTAATAAGGGAAAAAATTAAATTGTACACTAAAAATAGCAGAATCCATTTTTCACTTCTTTCGTGGATAAACGTTTTTGGCTTCTAAAAAATTCAAACATTTTTAACTTGAAATTAGACCTGATTCCCAGTGTGAAAAAACCGATTAATGATCCTGCATTTGAGCTGCCAACATCTAAAAAGGGAAAAAATTAAATGTACGGGAGAATCCAGACACCCTTTTTTCACTTCTTTCGCGAAAAAGCTTTTTTTGTTCTAAAAACTTAAAACATTTTTAATGAAAATTAGACCTGATTCCATGTGAAAACCGTTTTAAAGCATTCAGCATTTGGCGCCCCAACATCTAATAATTAAAAATTTAAATTACACTGAGAATAGCAGAATCCATTTTCATTCTTTCGCTGAATAAAGCTTTTTTTGGCTTCTAAAAATTTTCAAACTTTTTTTAAAATTGAAATTAACCTGCCCCGTGTTAAACAACCAGATAAATGTTTCCAAAGCATTTTGACCTCCAAACACTAATAGCGAAAATTGATTGTACAGTGAGAATAGCAGAATCCATTTTTCCCCTTTCTTTGTGAGAAAAAGGGTTTTTGGTTTTGAAAACTTCAAAAATTGTAACTTGAAAATTAGACCTGTTTTCCAGTGTGAAACAACCAGAAAAAAAGACCTAGCATTTGGGCTGCCAAAAAACTAATAAGGGAAAAAATTGAATTTACAGCTGAGAATAGCAGAATCCTTTTTTTTTTCACTTCTTTCGTGAGAAAAAACGTTTTTGGTTCTGAAAATTCAAAAATTTGTAACTTAAAATTTAGCCCTGTTTCCCAGTGTGAAAAAACCCAGATATAATTCCAGCATTTTGACCCCCCCCAAAATCAAATTTAGTTAAAAAATTGAATGTAGCTGAAAAATCAGCAACTCCATTTTTCATTCTTTCCGAGAAAAGCGTTTTGGTCGGGAAATTTTAAAACTATTTAAAACTTGAAAATTTCCCTGTTTCCCGTTGAAAAACCAGATTAATAAAACTAGCATTTGGGTGCCAACATCTAAAAATTTAAAATTTTGATTGACAGTGAGAATAGAGAATCCATTTTTCACTTTTTTCGCTGAATAAAGCGTTTTTGGCTTCTGAAAACTTCAAACATATTGTCTTGAAAAAACCCTGATTCCAGGTGAAAAAACCCAGTTTAAGACCCTTGCATTTAGCTGCCAACATTAATAAGCAAAAATTAAATGTACAGCTGAGAATACAAATTCCTTTTTTTCACTTCTTCGTGGATAAATTTTTTTTGGCTTCGAAAACTTAAAACATATTGTAACTTGAAAATTAACTATTCCTGTGAAACAACCGATTAAGCATCTCGTTTTGCAGCGCCAAATCTAAAAATTGTGAAAATTGATTGTCAGTGAGAATAGCAGAACCATTTTTACTTTTCCTGAGATAAAGGTTTTTTGGCTTCTGAAAACTTCAAACATATTGTAACTTGAAATTGCCCTGATTCCATTGTAAAAAACCAATATAATGTTCCTGCATTTGGAGCTGTCAACATTAATAATGCAAAAAATTAAATTACAGCTGAGAATCACAGACTCCATTTTTCACTTCTTTCGCGGGATAAAGGTTTTTTGGCTTCTGAAAAATTCAAACTTTTTAAAATTTGAAAATTAACCTGATTCGGTGTGAAAAAAACAGAAAATGCATTCACATTTTGCAGCCTCCCAACATCTTTTTAATGTGAAAAATTAAATTTACGCGAGAAAGAGAACCATTTTTCACTTTTTTCGCTAATAAGCGTTTTGGTTCTGAAAACTTCAAACATTTTTAAAATTGAAATTAACTGCCCAGGTGAAAAAAGTTTAAAATTATTTGATTTTGACCCGCCAACATCTAATAAGTGAAATTAAATGTACGCTGAAAAAGCAGAATCCATTTTCCTTCTTTCGTGAGATAAAGTTTTTGGTTTAAAAAATTCAAAATTTTGAATTGTAAATTAACTATTCCATGTGAAACAACCGATTAAGATTACTTTTTTGCACCTGCCAAAATCTAATAAGAAAAAAATTAAAATTTTACCTGAGAATAGCAGAACCCTTTTTCATTCTTTCGTGAGATAAACGTTTTTGGGTTTCTGAAAATTCAAAAATTTTTAATTGAAATTAAACCCGTTTCCCGTGTGAAAAAACCAGAATAATGATTCACATTTTGCGCCGCCAAAAAATCTAATAAGTAAAATTGAATGAATGAGAATCGCAACATCCATTTTTCACTTCTTTCCAAGATAAAGCGTTTTTGGCTTCTGAAAACTTAAACTATTTAAACTTGAAATTAACCTGATTCCATGTGAAAAACCAAAAATTAATGATCTCAGCATTTTGCAGCTGCCAACATTTTAAAAATGCGAAAATTGATTGTAAGCTGAGAATGGCAAACCCATTTTCCTTCTTTGCTGAAAAAAGCGTTTTTGGCTTCTGAAAACTTCAAAAAATTGAAACTTGAAATTAGACCGTTCCAGTGTAAAACAACCAGATAAATGTACCTGCAGTTGGGCTGTCCAACATCTAATAATGCAAAAAAATTAATTACAGTGAAATCACAACACCTTTTTTTCACTTTTTCGCTGAGAAAAAGGGTTTTTTTGGTTTCTAAAAACTTCAAACATATTGAAACTTAAAAAATTAACCTGATTCCATTGGAAAAACCAGAAAATTCTCCATTTGGGCCTGCCAAATTAAAAATTAAAAATTAAATGTAAGCTGAGAATAGCAGAAATCCATTTTCATTTTTCGCTGAGATAAAGCGTTTTTGGATTTTGGAACTTCAAACTTTTTAAAATTGAAATTAACCTGTTTCCCATGTGAAAAAACCCAAGAATAATGATCCAGCTTTTTTGGCCCCTGCCAACTCTAAAAATTTTAAAAATTTAAAGGGAAGCGGGAAAAATAGCAGAATCTTTTTTTCACTTCTTTGGGGAAAAAAACGTTTTTGGTTCTGAAAATTCAAACAATGAATTTGAAAATTAGCCCTTTTCCCATGTGAAAACAAAGATTAATTATCTTTTTTGGACTGCCAACATCTAAAAAGGAAATTGAATGTACAGCTGGAATAGCAGCATTTTTTCATTTTTCTTTCGCTGAGATAAAGCGTTTTGGCTTCTGAAAATTCAAACTTTTTAAAATTTGAAAATTAGCCCTGTTCCAGTGTAAAAACAACCGTAAAATGATTCAGCATTTTGCAGCCTGCCAACATCTAAAAAAGTTGAAAATGAATGAACCTGAGAATCAGCAACCCCATTTTTCATTCTTTGTAGTTAAAGTTTTTTTTGGCTTTGAAATTCAAACATTTGTAACTTTTAAAATTAGCCCCTTTTCCAGTGTGAAACAACCGATATAATGTTCCGCATTTGGCCCTGCCAACTTTAAATAATAAAAATTAAATTTCCCCGTGAGAATAGCAGCATCTTTTTCATTCTTTCGCTGGAAAAAACGTTTTGGTTTCTAAAAATTCAAACAATTGTAACTTAAAAATTAAACCTGATTCTGTGAAACAACCAGATAAAAGTCTAGCTTTTGGGGACCCGGGCCAAACATCTAATAAGTAAAAAATTGAAAGTACAGGGAAAAAAGCAGAACCCATTTTCACTTTTTTCGCTAGATAAAGCTTTTTGGCTTCTGAAAACCCCCAAACATTTTAACTTGAAATTTCCTGATTCAGTGTGAAACAACCAGATTTAAAATCTCAGCATTTTGCAGCGCCCATCTAATAAGTAAAAATTTGATTTAAGCTGAGAATAGCAGAATCCATTTTCACTTCTTTCGCTAATAAACTTTTTTGGCTTCGAAAATTTAAACTATTTAACTTGAAATTAGCCCGATTCCGTGTGAAAAACCCCGAATAATTACCTCTTTGGGGCTGCCCCCCCAAATCAAAAATGCGAAAATTGAATGTACAGCTGAGAATCCGAATCCATTTTTCACTTCTTTCGCTGAGATAAGCGTTTTTGGCTTTGAAACTTCAAAACATATTGTAACTTGAAATTTAAAACTGATTCCAGTGTTAAAAAACAAAAATGCATCTCAGCATTTTCAGCCTGCCAACATCTAATAAGGGGAAAATTAAATTTTACAGCTGGAATAGAGAACCTTTTTCCTTCTTTCGCGAGATAAAGGTTTTTTGGCTTAAACTTAAACTTTTTAATTTTGAAATTATCCTGTTTCCAGGTGAAACAACCAAAAATTAATGATTCAGCATTTTGCAGCCTCCCAAACATTAAAAAATGCTGAAAATTGATGTAAGCTGAGAATAGCAAACCCTTTTTTCCTTCTTTCGCTGAGAAAAGCGTTTTTGGTTCTGAAAACTTAAAAACATATTGTAACTTGAAAAATTAGACCTGATTCCAGTGTGAAACAACCAGATTAATTTTCCCTAGCATTTTTGGGCTTTCAAATTAATAATGCGGGAAAATTTGAATGAAAGCTGAAAAAAACAGCAACACCATTTTTCACTTCTTTCGTGAGATAAAGCTTTTTTTTGGCTTCGAAAACTTAAAATATAAAACTTGAAAATTAGCCCTGTTTCCATGTGAAAAACCAGATATAAGTTCCCTTTTTTTGGAGTCCAACATTAAAATGTTGAAAATTGATGAAGCTGAGAATCCAGACACCCATTTTTTCACTTTTTCGTAGATAAAGGTTTTTGGCATCTGAAACTTAAAACATTTGAAAATTGAAAATTTTAACTGATTCCATGTGAAAAAAACCAATATAATGTATCCTAGCTTTTTGGGCCCCTGCCAACATCTAATAATGCGAAAATGATTTACAGGGAATAAGAATCCATTTTTCACTTTTTCGTTAAGGTTTTTGGTTCTGAAAACTTAAAAAAATTGTAACTTGTAAATTAAAACCGATTCCATGTGAAACAACCAGATAAAATGATCTACTTTTTTTACCTGCCAACATCTAAAAAAGTTAAAAAATTGAAGTACAGTGGAATTAGCAGAATCCATTTTCCTTCTTTCGTGAGAAAAAATTTTTTTTGGTTTCTGAAAATTTAAAACATATTTAATTTTAAATTAACTGATTCCAGTGTGAAACAACCAGATTAAGATCTAGTTTTGAGTGCCAACATCTAAAAGGAAAATTGAATGTACAGTGAAATCAGCCATCCATTTTTCACTTCTTTCCGGAGAAAGGTTTTTTGGCTTCTGAAAATTTCCCAAAAAATTGTAATTGAAAATTTAAACCCTGATTCCAGTGTGAAACAACAGATTAATGATCTAGCATTTGGGGCTGCCAAAATCTATAATCAAAAATTTGATTTTCCCCTGAAAATAGCAAACCATTTTCACTTTTTCCCTTTAAAAAAAAGGTTTTTTGGTTCAAAAAAACTTCAAACATATTGTAATTTTAAAATTAGACCTGATTCCAGTGTGAAACCAGTTAATGTACCCTAGATGTTGGGCTGTCCAACATCTAAAAATGCGAAATTAATGTACAGTGAAATCGGAACCATTTTTTCATTCTTTCGTGAATAAAGTTTTTTTTTTGGGCTTCTGAAAACTTCAAACATTTTGTAACTTAAAATTTTCCCTGTTTCCCCAGTGTGAAACCCCCAGATAAAAAGAAATTTAGAATTTTGCAGCCGCCAACTTTTAATAAGTTGAAATTAAATGACGGGGCTGGGGAACAGCAGCCATCCTTTTTCACTTCTTTCGCTAGGAAAAAGCTTTTTGGTCTGAAACTTCAAACATTTTTAAATTGAAATTTTTCCGTTTCCGTGTGAAAAAACCCAATATAATGATCCAGCATTTTGCAGCCTCCCAAACATCTAAAAAAGCGAAAATTGATTGAAATGAGAATAGCAACACCCTTTTTTCACTTCTTTCGCTGAGAAAAAGGGTTTTTGGTTTGAAAATTTTCAAACATATTGAAACTTAAAAATTAGCCCTGATTCCATGTGAAACAACCGATATAATGTTTCCTAGCTTTTTGGCAGTCCAACATCTAATAATGCGAAAATTTTAAATGTACACTGAGAATGCAGACACCCATTTTTCATTCTTTCGCTGAGATAAAGGTTTTTTTGGGGCTTCTAAAAACTTCAAAATTTTTAAAATTTTAAAAATTAGCCCTGATTCATGTGAAAAACCAGATATATGATTAATTTTGACCCTGCCAACATCTAAAAAATGGAAAATTGGGAATGTAAGGGAATCACAGACATCATTTTTCCTTTCTTTCGCTGAAAAAAGCGTTTTTGGCTCTGAAACTTCAAACTATTGTAAATTGAAAAATTAACCTGTTTCCCAGTTGAAAAAACCAAAAATGATCCAGCATTTTTGCGTCCAAACTTTAAAATTTGGGAAAATTTAAATGTACAGGAGAAAGCAAACCCTTTTTCACTTCTTTCGCTGAAAAAAGCGTTTTGGCTTCTGAAAACTTCAAACATATTGTAACTTGAAAATTTAAACCCTTTTCCATGTAAAACAACCAGATTAATGTCCCATTTTTGAGCTGCCAACATCTAATAATTGAAAATTAAATGTACAGTGGAATTTAGCGAATCCTTTTCACTTCTTTGCTGGAAACTTTTTTTGGTTCGAAAATTTAAAACTTTTAACTTGAAAATTTTTAAACCTGATTCCATGTGAAAAAACCCCAATATAATGACCCTGCATTTTGGCTCCCCAAATTCTAATAAGGGGAAAATTTGAATGTACAGCTGAGAATCAGAAAACCCCCATTTTTCCTTTTTTTGAAAAAAGCGTTTTTGGTTCTGAAAACTTCAAACTATTTTTCTTGAAATTAACCTGATTCCGTGTAAAAAACCCAGAATTTAATGTTTTGTTTTTGGGGCTGAAAACATTTTCCTAAAATTGATTGTACAGCTGAGAATAGCAGATATCCATTTTCACTTTTTTCGCTGGAAAAAGGTTTTTGGTTCTGAAACTTAAAAACATATTGTAATTTGTAAATTAACCTTTTTCCAGGTGAAAAAACCCAGTTTAAAAAAGATCTAACTTTTTTAAGCTGAAAATTTAAAAAGGGAAAAAATTGATTGTCAGTGAAATACAGATTCCTTTTTTTCATTCTTTCGTGAGAAAAAAGCTTTTTTGGCTTCTAAAAACTTCAAACATTTTAAATTTGAAATTCCCGTTTTCCCGTTGAAACAAACCAGAAAAAAATGATTAGCATTTGCACCCTTTCCAACTTTAATTTTTGTAAATTAAATGTACAGCTGGAATACACACCCTTTTTTTTCATTTTTTCGCTGAGATAAAGGTTTTTTTTGGCTTCTGAAACTTCAAACATTTTAAACTTGAAAATTAGACCTGATTCCGTGTAAAAAACCCCCAGAATAATTTTACCCCTAGCATTTTGAGCGCCAACATCTAAAAAGCGAAAATGAATGCAGCTGAAATCAGCAGAACCCATTTTCACTTCTTTCGCTGGAAAAAGCGTTTTTGGCTTCTGAAAACTTCAAACTTTTTAAAATTGAAAAATTGCCCTGTTCCAGTGTGAAAAAAACCAGATATAAGTTCCAGCATTTGGGTTCCAACATTAAAAATGTAAAAATTTGAATGAACAGCTGAGAATCAGCAAACCCTTTTTCACTTCTTTCGCTGAGAAAAAGCTTTTTGGCTTTGAAACTTCAAACTATTGTAACTTGAAAATTAGACCGTTCCTTGTGAAACAACCAGATATAATGTATCGCATTTGGCTTCCAACATCTAAAAAAGGAAAATAAAATGTACAGTGAGAATAGCAGAACCCCTTTTTTTCACTTCTTTCGTGAGTAACGTTTTTTTCTGAAACTTCAAACATATTTAACTTGAAAATTTAAACCCCTATTTCCGTGGTGAAAAACCAATTAATGATCTACATTTTTGGCTGCCAACATTAAAAAGGGGGAAAAATAAATGTACAGGAGAATAGCAGAATCCATTTTTCACTTCTTTCCTGAAAAAACTTTTTTTGGCTTCTAAAAATTTCAAACTTTTTAACTTGAAATTTTAACCTGACCCAGTGTGGAAAAACCAATAAATGATCTAGCATTTGAGCCTCCAACATCTAAAAATGTGAAAATTGAATGTACAGGAAAGCAGAACCCATTTTTCATTTCTTTCGCTGAGAAAAGCGTTTTTGGCTTCAAAAACTTCAAATATTGTAACTTTAAATTTAACCCTGTTTCCCGTTGAAACAACCAATAAAAAGATCTAGATTTTAGCTGCAACATTTTAAGGGAAAAATTAAATTTACAGTGAAAAATAGCAAAACCCCCTTTTTTCACTTCTTTCCTAGATAAAGGTTTTGGCTTCTAAAAAACTTAAAAAATTTTAAAAACTTGAAAATTACCGATTCCCAGGTAAAACAACCAGAAAATTATCTAGCTTTTGCGCCTCCCAACATCTAAAAATGCTAAAATTGTTGTACAGTGAGAATCAG
>JAVYJU010000143.1:0-13170 GCA_033032245.1 Poecilia picta | reverse complement strand
CATTATATCTGGTTGTTTGAAACTGGAATCATGTCTAATTTCAAGTTTCAATATGTTTGAAGTTTTCAGAAGCCAAAAACGCTTTATCTCAGCCAAATAAGTGAGAAAATGGATGTCTGCTCATTCTCAGCTGTACAATCAATTTTCAACTTTTTAGATGTTGGCAGGCTGCAAAATGCTGAATCCCCCCCCCCCCCCCCCCCCCCCCCCCCCCCCCCCCCCCCCCCCCCCCCCCCCCCCCCCCCCCCCCAAAAAAAAAAAAAAAAAAAAAAAAAAAAAAAAAAAAAAAAAAAAAAAAAAAAAAAAAAAAAAAAAAAAAAAAAAAAAAAAAAAAAAAAAAAAAAAAAAAAAAAAAAAAAAAAAAAAAAAAAAAAAAAAAAAAAAAAAAAAAAAAAAAAAAAAAAAAAAAAAAAAAAATTATATCGGTTTAAAGGAATCAGGTCTAATTCAGTTTCAATATTTGAAGTTTCAAACCAAACGCTTATCTCACAATATAAAAGATGCTGCTCATCTCATACATCATTCACCTTTAATGTGCGTGGAATGCTAGCTATATCTGGTTGTTTGAAAGAATCAGTCTAATTTCATTCAATGTTGAAGTTTCAGAACCAAAAACGCTTTATCTCAGCAAATAGTGAAAATGATGTCTCTATTCTCACGTACATCAATTTTCACTTTTAGATGTTGGCATGAAAATGCGAGATGCATTATCTGGTTGTTTGAAACTGGAATCAGTCTAATTTTCAAGTTTCAATATGTTTGAAGTTTTCAGAAGCCAAAAGCTTTACTCAGCAAATAAGTGAAAAATGGATGTCTGCTCATCTCAGCTGTACATCAATTTTCACCTTTTAGATGTTGGCAGCTGAAAAGCTAGATGCATTATATCTGTTGTTTGAAACTGGAATCAGTCTAATTTCAAGTTTCAATATGTTTGAAGTTTTCAGAAGCCAAAAACGCTTTATCTCAGCCAAATAAGTGAAAATGATGTCTGCTCATTCTCAGCTGTACAATCAATTTTCAACTTTTTAGATGTTGGCAGGCTGGAAAATGCTGAGATGCATTATATCTGGTTGTTTAAACTGGAATCATGTCTAATTTTCAAGTTTCAATATGTTTGAAGTTTCAGAAGCCAAAAGCTTTATCTCAGCAAATAAGTGAAAATGATGTCTGTATAAGAGTTCTTAGTACATCAATTCACTTATGTGGCAATCGAATATTATCTGGTGTGAAATGAATCAGTAATTCAAGTTTCATTTATTTCAGAAGAAACCTTTCTCAATAGTGAATATGTGCCCTATATTCACTTATGTGCAGCTGAACTAAGATTATTCTGGTTGTTAAGAATCGTTATTCAGTTCAATTAGTTCGACAACTATTCACAATAATAAAAGTGCTTATCATCATTCACTTTAGATGTGCGCTGAAGGGAGCTATGTTAAGAATCATCTATTTCAGTTTCAATTTGCAGACAAACGCTTTATCCAATAGTGTTTATTCTTCTTATTGGCTATCGAATTTTTAATTATTTTCAGCTGGATTCGAGCAAACGCTTCTCAGAATGAAATGATGTTCTATGAATCAATTTTCACTTTATGTGAGCGAAGTGTTTATATTGGTGTTACGGATCAGTCTAATTCAAGTTTAATGTAGTTCAGACAAACTTACTGCATAGGAAAGGTGCTTCGTCATCATTTACTTTAAGTCAGCTGAAGCTGAGAGCATATTGGTTGTTAAGAAGATCAAGTCAGTTGATTCAGAACAAACCTATTCACAAAGTGAAGGAGCTGCATTATTTTCTTATTCCAACAGCTTAGTTTGAATGAATATATTAGTTTAATTGATTTCAAGCAAAACGCTTATCAGAAGATTTGCTCATTCAGTGTCAATCAATTTCAACCTTTTTAGATGTTGAGGTGAAATGCTGATGCATTATATTGTTGTTTGAAAGGTCAGTCTAATTTTCAATTTCAATATGTTTAAGTTTTCAAAGCCAAAAACGCTTTATCTCAGCAAATAAGTGAAAATGGATGTCTGTCATTCTAGTGTACATCATTTTCAACATTTGATGTTGCCAGCTAAAATCTAGATCATTATATGGTTGTTGAATGGAATAGCTAATTTCAAGTTTCTATGTTTGAATTTTCAGAAGCAAAACGCTTTATTCAGCAAAAAGTGAAATGATGCTGTCATTTAGTTACATCAATTTCAATTTAATTTCAGCTAATGCTAGATGCATTAATCTGGTTTTACATGGAATCAGTCTAATTTCAGTTTCATATGTTTGAAGTTTTCAGAAGCCAAAAACCTTATCTCAGCAATAAGTGAAAAATGATTCTGCTATTCATTACATTAATTTTCACTTTTAGATTGGCAGGCTGAAAATGTGAATGATTATCGTTGTTTTGAAATGGAACATAATTTTCAGTCAATAGTGAAGTTCTGAACCAAAGCTTTATCTCAGCAATAAGTAATGTGCGCTTCAGCTGTAAATCATTTTCAGCTTTTAAGTTGGAGCGAAATTGAAGTTATATCTGGTTTGAAATGAACGTTATTTCAGTCAATAGTTTGAGTTTCAGAAGCCAAAGCTTATTCAGAATATTAAAATGGATGCTGATCTGGTACATTCATTTTCATTTTAGATGTGGCATCTGAAAATTAGTGCATTATTTGGTTTTTAAACGAATCAGTTAATTTTCAAGTTAATATGTTTGAAGTTTCAGAAGCCAATATCGCTTTATTCAGCAAATAAGTGAAAATGGAGTCTGCTATTCTGTTTAAATAATTTCAACTTTTAGATGTTGTAGCTTAAAGCTAGCTGATTAGTATGTTGTTTAAATGGAATCAGTCTAATTTTCAGTTTCAATATTTTGAAGTTTTCAGAAGCAAAAACGCTTTATCTCAGCAAAAAGTGAAAATGGATGTCTGCTCATTCCAGTTACAATCAATTTTCACCTTTTTAGATGTTGGCAGGCTGAAATGCTGAGATGCTTATATCTGTTTTTTAAACTGGAATCAGTCTATTTTCAAGTTTCAATATGTTTGAAGTTTTCAGAAGCCAAAAACGCTTTATCTCAGCAAATAGTGAAAATGGATGTCTGTCATTCTCAGCTGTACATTAATTTTCACATTTTAGATGTTGGCGGCTGAAAATGCTGAGATGCATTATATCTGGTTGTTTAAATGGAATCAGTCTATTTCAAGTTTCAATATGTTTGAAGTTTTCAGAAGCCAAAAACGCTTTATCTCAGCCAAATAAGTGAAAAATAGATGTCTGCTTTCTCAGCTGTACAATCAATTTTCAACCTTTTTAGATGTTGGCAGCTGGAAAATGCGAGATGCATTTATCTGGTTGTTTGAAACTGGAATCAGGTCTAATTTTCAGTTTCAATATGTTTGAAGTTTCAGAAGCAAAAACGCTTATCTCAGCCAAATAAGTAATAGAAATGGATGTCTTCTGCTATTCTCAGCTGTACAATCAGTTTTCAGCATTTTTTAGATGTTGGCAGGCGGAAAATGCTGAGATGCATTATATCTGGTTGTTTGAAACTGGAATCATGTCTAATTTTCAATGTTTCAATATGTTTGAAGTTTTCAGAAGCCAAAAACGCTTTATCTCAGCCAAATAAGTGAAAATGGTGTCTGCTATTCTCAGCTGTACAATCATTTTCAGCATTATTAGATGTTGGACGCTAAATGCTAAATGCATTTATATTGGTTTTTTTAAACTGGAATCAAGTCTAATTTTCAAGTTTCAATATGTTTGAAGTTTTCAGAAGCCAAAAACGCTTTATCTAGCCAATAAGTGAGAAATGGATGTCTGCTCATTCTCAGCTGTACAATCTATTTTCAACTTTTAGATGTTGGCAGGCTGAAAATGCTGAGATGCATTATATCTGGTTGTTTGAAAACTGGATCATGTCTAATTTCAAGTTTCAATATTGTTTGAATTGTTTTCAGAAGCCAAAAAACGCTTTTATCTCAGCCAAATAAGTGAGAAATGGATGTCTGCTATTCTCAGTGTACATGTCACATTTTGTGGATAAATAAAATTTTAATTTGGGTTTAAACTGGAATATTTTTTAATTTAAGTTAATTTTTTAAAAATTTATAGTTAAAAAAACGCTTTCCACAAATAATTTATTTTGATTTGGGGAAAATTAGATATTATATGTTGTTTAAAAAATGTTATTTTTTTTTTTGAATTTTCAGCAAAGTTATTCAAAAGGAAAATTATTTTTAGTGAATATTTCACCAAAAATTGGGCCTTTGGGGGTTTTTTTGGGAAAAATCTGTTAATAAATTAAATTTTAAGTTTTAAAAAGTTTTAGCCAAATAATAAAATGATGTCTTGTTCATGTACATCTTCACTTTTAGTGTTGGCGGGAAATGTGATGTTATATATTTGTTTAAACTGGATGGAATTTTCATTTATATGTTGAATTTTAAACAAAAACACCCCCCCCCCCCCCCCCCCCCCCCCCCCCCCCCCCCCCCCCACACACCCCCCCCCCCTTTAATTTAAAAGCCAAAAATTTAAATAGTTTTAGTCCATTTCAGCTTAAATTCACTAAATGTGGGGGAAATTTTTAAACGGTTTTAATTAAAGTTAATTTTTTTTTTAAGCAAAAAAAGCTTTACTCAGCCAATAAGGAAATGATGCTGTCTTCTCGGGAATCAATTTCACTTTTGATGTTGGAGGCTGAAAATGCTGAGATGCTTTTGGTTTGAACTGGATAGTTAATTTAATTTAATATGTTTGAAGTTTTCAGAAGCCAAAACTTTCCCCAAAAAAAAATTTTTGGAAAATTTCTTTTTTTCTTTTTTTTTTTTTTTTTTTTTAAATAGTTCAATATTTTTTTTTTAAAAGTTTTTTAAATTTTATTTTTTTAGGAAAATTTATTTATGGGAGGGGTTTAAAGCTAAAGTTTTATTTGGGATTGTTAAAATTGAGTTAACGGTTTAAAATAGTAAATTTAGTTCTATTTTATTTAAAAAATTATTAGAAAGTGGGAAAGGATGTTTTTCGGTAAACGTTTCAGCTATTAAGTCATAAATTAGAGCAAAGTTTTAAAAAAAAAAATTTCATTGTTAATTTTAGAAAAAGTTTCTCAAAAGGGAAAGATTCTTTTACTGAATCATTTCAATTTAATTTAAGTCAAAGCAAAGCTTATTGAAATGGAATAGTTTCATTAATTGTTTTTAAAAAATTTACTGCAAATAGTGAAATGGTGTCTGTCATTAAATTTTTAATTTTGAGTTCACCCAAAAGCTAATCAAATGTGGAAATGATTGTTATTTTCAATATTTGATTTTGAAGCCAAAACTTTTCAAAATTGAATTTTTTCCGTTCAATTTTTAGTTTTGGGAAGCTAAAAAGGGAAATTTTTTTTGGAATTATTTCAATTTAATTTTTGAGTTTAAACAAAGCTTTATCTGGTTTGAAAGGGCATTCTAATCAACAATTTTAATTTTAGAGTCCCCAAAAGCTAGTTTTAAAAGTGTTTGATCATTAATTCAATTTAAATTTTATTTGAGCAAAAGTTTATTACTTAAAATAGTTTTTCCGTTCAAAGTTTAGTTTTAGGGAGCAAAAATTTGAGATGTTAAGGGTTTTAACGGGTACAATTTCAGTTTTAATTTAAGTTTTCAGGAAAAGCTTTCAAATTTTAAAAAGGGTTTATTCTATTCATCAATTTTTAATTTTTTAAAAGGGTTGCAAAGGAATTTTTGGGTTTTTAAAATGAATTTCATTTTAATTTAATGTTGATTTTCAACAAAAGGTTTTAAAATAGTAATTTTCTTTTTTCAAAACTTTAATTGAGGGAAAGTGAGTGCTTTACGTTTTAATAATCTTTAATTTAGTTCAAATTTTTGAAGTTTTAGGAAAACTTATCAGCAATTGTAATTGTTGTTTCCGCAAATCTTTTCCTTTTGTGAGGAAATGTGTGCATTAATGTTTTTAACAATATTAATTTAAGTTAATTGTTGAATTTCGGAAACGTTAACCCAAATTAATATGTTATTTGTAAAATTTAACTTTAATGTTGCCTCAAATAATCATTTTTTTAAATGGCAGTTTTTTCTGAATATTTGGTTTAAACAAAAAGCTTATTCAGCAAATGTAAAAGTTTCCCCTTTATTACAATTTTTTTGATTTAGCTGAAATTTCGCATTTTGTGTTAACTGGAAATGTTTTTCATTTAATGTTGGTTTAGAACAAAACTTTATTCCAATTGAAAAAAAATTTTTTTGGCATTTTTAGATTTTTTGGGCTGAAATAATCATTTTGGTTGGAAAGGAATTTGTTTTAAATTAATTGTTAATTTTCCAAATTTTTGAATTAAAAAAATTATTCCTATTAAGTGTTATTTTCACTTTAATTGGGCCGAAATTTGATGTTAAGGTGTTGAATGAATCTTTTTTATTTTAATTTAAAAACAAAACTTTCCCAAATAAGTGAAAATGTGTGCTTTTTTAACATTTTCACTTTTAGATGTTGCAGCTAAAATGTAGAATTTATTGGTTTTTTAAGGAAACCCTAATTTTGTTTTTTTTTAGCAAACCCCCAAATAAAATGAGTTGCTCATTCAGTAAATCATTTTCCTTTTTGAGGATGCAAATTAGTTTAACTGGTTTTAATAATATGTTAATTCAAGCAAAGTTTAATTTAAAAAAGTTTATTCACAAATTAAAAAGATGTGCCTCTGTAATCATTTACTTTGATTGATGGAAATCTAATCATTATTGTTTTTAAAGAACAAAATTAATTTAATTTAATTTTAAAAAAAGTTTCAGCCAATATTAAAATTTTGATTAAAAATTTAACTTTGAGTTGGATGAAATCTATATTTTTTGTTTTGAATGAACACTTTTCAATTAAATGTTGGTTAGACAAAAGTTTTCAGCAATAAGTGGTAAATGGTCTTTAGGTGTAAATAATTTCAATTTTTAATTGGGTAAAGAAAGCTTATTTGTTAATGGATTGTTTTCAGTTTCAATATTTATTTTCAACCCTTTATTGAAATGAAAGAGGTTGTCTGTGTTACGACATCATTTCCCAATTTGATTTGGGGCCAAAATTTAAAAATGTGAAAGGAAAGTCAATTTTCATTTCAATATTTTAGTTTCAGGAAAAGTTTAAGCAATATGTGATTTTCTAATTAATTTCCTTTTAGTTTGAGCAAAAGCTAAAATTGGGAATGGATCGTCATTCAATTCATTTTTAATTTGAGCAAAAGTTCTAAAATAAAAGTTTTCTGATTTTTCAAAACAATTTCATTTTGAGTTGAGCAAAGCTATCAAATTTGGTTTAAACTGTAGTCTATTTCAATTTCAATTTAGTTTGAAGCCAAAAGTTTATGCAATAATAAAGTGTTTACTCGTCAATCATTTCCAATTTTGAGTTCAGGCAAAAAAATTTTTTTTAACAATAATTTCAATTTAAATTTTGAGTTTCAAAGCAAAAGCTTTTTGAAATGGAAAGAAATTCTTTCACTGTTAATTTTAACCAAGTTCGCAAAAGTGAAAAATATTCGGTTTAACTGAATCGTTTTTCGTTTAATGTTTGAATTTAACAAAACGTTTTTACAAATATGAATATTCATTTTTAATTTTAGATAAGTTTAAAAATGAAATATTATTCTGTTTTAACTGACATCAATTTCAATTTAATGTTGAGTTTTCAGAGCAAACGTTTTTCCAAAATAAATTAGTCTTTTTTTAAACAAAACTTTTAGGAGGGGAAAATGTGTGCTTATTGGTTTAAGAACTTTAATTTCATTTTTCAAATTTGAAGTTTAAAGAAATTTACTGAAATTAATAATAAGTTGTTTTCAAGGAAACCAATTTTAAATTTTTTAATTTGGGTGAAACAGCTTTACTGGTTTTAATGGAAATGGTCTAATTTCAAGTTTCAATATGTTTGAAGTTTTCAGAAGCCAAAAACGCTTTATCTCAGCCAAATAAGTGAAGAAATGGATGTCGCTCATTCTCAGCTGTACAATCAATTTTTCACATTATTAGATGTTGGCAGCTGGAAAATGCTGAGATGCATTATATCTGGTTGTTTGAAACTGGAATCAGGTCTAATTTTCAAGTTTCAATATGTTTGAAGTTTTCAGAAGCCAAAAACGCTTTATCTCAGCCAAATAAGTGAGAATGGATGTCTGCTCATTCTCAGCTGTACAATCAATTTTCAACCTTTTTAGATGTTGGCAGCTGGAAAATGCTGAGATGCATTATATCTGGTTGTTTGAAACTGGAATCAGGTCTAATTTTCAAGTTTCAATATGTTTGAAGTTTTCAGAAGCCAAAAACGCTTTATCTCAGCCAAATAATGAAAATGGATGTCTGCTCATTCTCAGCTGTACAATCAATTTTCAACATTTTAGATGTTGGCAGGCTGGAAAATGCTGAGATGCATTATATCTGGTTGTTTGAAACTGGAATCAGGTCTAATTTTCAAGTTTCAATATGTTTGAAGTTTTCAGAAGCCAAAAACGCTTTATCTCAGCCAAATAAGTGAAAATAGATGTCTGCTCATTCTCAGCTGTACAATCAATTTTCAACCTTTTTAGATGTTGGCAGGCTGGAAAATGCTGAGATGCATTATATCTGGTTGTTTAGATGAAATTATATCTGGTTGTTTTAAACTGGAATCAGGTCTAAATTTCAAGTTTCAGTATGTTTGAAGTTTTCAGAAGCCAAAAACGCTTTATCTCAGCCAAATAAGTGAAAAATGGATGTCTGACATTCTCAGCTGTACATTCAATTTTCACATTATTAGATGTTGGCAGGCTGCAAATGCTAAGATGCATTATATCTGGTTGTTTGAAACTGGAATCAGGTCTAATTTTCAAGTTTAAAGTATGTTTGAAGTTTTCAGAAGCCAAAACGCTTTATCTCAGCAAATAAGTGAAAATGATGTCTGCTTTCTCAGCTGTACAATAATTTCAACTTTTTAGATGTTGGCAGGCTGAAAATGTGAGATGCATTATATCTGGTTGTTTTGAAACTGGAATCAGTCTAATTTCAAGTTTCAATATTTTTGAAGTTTTCAGAAGCCAAAAACGCTTTATCTCAGCAATAAGTGAAAATGATGTTCTTTCTCGCTGTACATATTTTCACATTTTAGTGTTGCAGCTGAAATGCTGAGACATTATATCTGGTTGTTTAAATGAATCAGTCTAATTTCAGTTTCAATATGTTGAAGTTTTCGAACAAAAACGCTTTATCTCACCCAAATAAGTGAAAAAGGGAAAGTCTGCTATTCTAGCTGAAACAATCATTTTAAACATTTTTTAAGATGTTGGCAGCTCAAAATGCTAGGATTTTTAAACTGGTTGTTTTAAATGAATCAGTCTAATTTTCAATTTTTCAATATGTTTGAAAGTTTTTCAGAAGCCAAAAAAGCTTACTACCCAATAAGTGAAAATGATGTCTGCTTTCTCAGCTGTACATCTTTTTTCAACTTATTATGTTGGAAGCAGTGCAAATGCTGGGGATGCATTATATTGGTTGTTTAAAACTGAATCAGTCTAATTTTCAAGTTTAAATATGTTTGAAGTTTTCGAAGCAAAACGTTTATTAGCAAATAAGTGAAAATATGTCTGTTTCTCAGCTGTACAATCATTAACCTTTTTAGATGTTGCAGGCTGGAAATGCTGATGCATTAATCTGGTGTTGAAATGGATAGGTTAATTTAGTTCAATATGTTGAGTTTTCAGAGCCAAAGTTTTTCAGCCAAATAAGTAGAATGGATGTCTGTATTCTCAGCTGTACATCTTTTCAGATTATTAGTGTTGCAGCTAAAATGTAGATGCATATATCTGGTTGTTTGAACTGATCAGTTAATTCAGTTTCAATGTTTGAAGTTTTCAGAGCCAAAAAGCTTTATCTCAGCAATAAGTGAAAATGATGTCTGTATTCTCAGCTGAAAAATTAGTTATTAGATGTTGACAGCTCAAAATGCTAAGAGCATTTATTGGTGTTTAAATGAATCAGTTATTTCAAGTTTCAAATGTTTGAAGTTTCGAAGCCAAAAACGCTTTATTAGCCAAAGTGGAATGGATGTTGTATTTCGCTGTCAATAATTTTAATTTTTAGATGTTGGCGGCTGAAATGTGAGATGCATATATCTGGTTGTTTAAACTGAATGTTTTTTCAAGTTTCAATATGTTTGAGTTTCAGAAGCAAAACGCTTTATCTAGCCAAAGTGAAAGATTCTGATCTCTGTACAATCATTTTCACTTTAGTGTTGGCAGCTGGAAAATGTGAGATCATTTATCTGCAGTAATTTTCAGTTCATTGTTTGAGTTTCAGAAGCCAAACATAAAAAAGTTTTTATTCTCACAAGAAGTGAATTTATGTTGTTTAAGCTTTTTCAATTTCTTTTTTATTTTAAGAAAACTTTACCAAAATTAGATGTTCTGTTGTTAACTTCAATTTAATTTAAAGTTCTATATGTTTAATTCGCGCAAAATTTCAAAAAAAAAAAGTTAAATAGCCTTTGTAAAATAATTCTGCTTTTAGTGAATAATTCACTTTTTGTGTTGAAAAAGCTAACATTATATGTTGGTTTAACAAATCGCTATTTCAATTAAATGTTGAATTTCAGGCAAAGTTTATTTAGTTAAGTGAAATGTGTTCTATTCGCTGTTAAATTTTCATTTTAGTTTGGGTGAAAGCAAGCTTAAAGGGTTTTGAAATGTTCACTTTCAATTTCAATTTTGATTTTCGGAAAATCTTTTTAAAATTTTGAAAATATCGCTTTCTCAGTTCAATTTTTAATTTAGAGGCCAGAAAAGTAAATGATTTATGTGTTAAACGAATTTATCTAATTTTATTCAGTTAAATTTTTTAATATGTTTGAAGTTTTAAAGCCAAAAACTTTATCTACCAAATAAGTGAGAAAGGATTTGCTCATTCTCACTGTCCAATCAATTTTAACTTTTTTAGTTTTGGCAGCTGAAAATGCTAAGATTTTACCCGGGTTTTAAAAGAAATCATGTCAAATTTTCAGTTTCAATATGTTATTTTTCAGAAGCCAAAAACGCTTTATCCCCAAAAAGTAGAAAAGGTTCTGCTATTCTCATTAATATTTTAAAGCTTAAGTTGGCGGGCAAAATTTGGAGGGGAATTTTTGGTTTTGAAACGGAATATTAATTTTAATTTAATTAAATATTTGAATTTTTAGAACCCAAAAAACGTTTTCTCAGCAAAATAAGTGAAATGATGTCTGCTTTCAGCTGTACAATCATTTTAAACTTTTAGATGTTGGCAGGCTAATAAATGCGAATTATAATCGGTTGTTTAAACGGGAATCATGTCAAATTTTCAATTTAATATGTTTTGAAGTTTCAGAAGCCAAAAACGCTTTATCTCACCCAAAAAGTGAAAAATGATGTCTGTCATTCTCGTTAAAATCAATTTATTTTAATGTTGGACTAAATGTAGAGCATTATATTCTTTTTGTTTAACTAATCGTTTAATTTCAATTTCAATATTTAATTTAGAACAAAAAGTTCTTTCTAGAAAATAGTGGTTGGAGTCCTTATTCTCAGCTGACATAATTTACTTTGTGTTAAAACTAAAATGTTTAATTTAAATTTATATGTTTTTTTTCGGAAACAACATCTAAATTAAAAAAAAATAATGTTTATTTTCAGGCAAACCCTTTTCGAAATTTTGGAGAATGATGCTGTCATTTCAGTTGTAAAAATTGTAACCTTTTTTTAGTTTGGAAATTGAAATTTTAGAAGCAAAATCTTTTTTTAAAGGAAAAATGCCTATTTTCTTTTCAATATTTGAATTTTGGGGCCAAAAAAAGTTTATATTCAAATGTTGAAATGGAATGTCTAATTCTAAGTTCAATAGTTTAATTTTAATTGAACCCAAAAAGCTTTTGCTTTAATAAGGTTGTTTAAAATGGAATCTTTAATTTCATTTTTCAATGTTTGAATTTTCAAAAGAAAACGTTTTACCCAAATATGTAAAATAGATTCTTGTTTTTTCGGGAAAAAAAAATTTTTAATTTTAAAGAAAAGGGTTTCCCATAAAATTGTTTTTTTTTAGCTTAATTTAATTTAATTTTAATTTTGACCCCAAAATTTTTTTTTAACTTTAAAAAAATAAATTTTTTCAACCAAAATTTTTTTTAAAAAAAGGGGGGGGTTTTGCCTTTAATAAAAAATTTTTTTTCTGAATCAAATTTTTATTTTTGTTTGAAATAAAAAACATTTTAATTTCTTTTTAAAAAAAAGGTTTTTCCCTTAAAAATTTTTTTTTTGGGTTTTTTTTTTTTTTTAAAAATGGAAAATTTTCGGGTTTTAACTAAAAATTTTCCTTTTTTTAATGTTGAGTAAAAAAAAAAAATTTTTTGGGGGGGGGAAAAAGGTTTTTCTTTTCAAAATTATTTTCAAAAAAATTTCAGCCAAAAATTTTAAATTATTTTTTTTTTAATGAATAGTTTTCAAAAAATTTTTTTAAATTTTGGAAAAAAACTTTTAACAATATGGTTTTAAGAAATTTTAATTTTCAATTTTTTAAAATTTTAGGGGGAAAAAGTTTGTCCCAAAAATAGTTTTTAAAATTTGGTTTCATAAAAATTTTTTTTTTGGTTTTTTTAAAAAAAAATAGAATTTTAATTTTTTTTTGGAAATAACCCTTTTAAAAGGGTTTGAAAAGGTTTTTATTTTTTAAAAATAAAAATAAATTTTAGTAAATTTTTTTTTTTTGTTTTTGGGGAAAATTTAAAAAAAAAGGGTTTTAAAAAAAAATTTTTTCCCAAAAAAAAAAAATTTTTTTAAAAAACCCTTTAAAAAAAATTTTTAAATTTTGGGGGTTTTTTTAAAAATTTTAAATCTTTTTTTTAAAAATTTTCATTTTAAAAAAGTTTAAAAAAGTTTTTAAAAATGAAAAATTTATTTAAAAAAATGAAAAAGTTTTGGAAAAAGACAAAAAATTTTTAAAAATTTTTTTTGGGTTTGAAAAAATTTTATTTTTTAATTTTGGGGGTTTTTTAAAAAAAATTTTTATTTTTAAATAAAATTGTTTTTTTAAAAATTTTTAAACAGAAAAAAAGTTTTTAATTTAAGAAAAATTTTCCCTTTTTTTTTTTAAACTATTCAAACTTTTTTTTTTTTAAAGGAAAATTTTTTTTTTGGGTTTTTA
>JAVYJU010000142.1:0-13214 GCA_033032245.1 Poecilia picta | reverse complement strand
AATTTTCAAGTTACATATGTTTGAAGTTTTCAGAACCCAAAAAAACGCTTTATCTCAGGAAAGAAGTGAAAAAGGGATGTCTGCTGAATCTCAGCTGTACATTCAATTTTCAAACGTTTTTAGATGTTGGCAGGCTGCAAAATGCTGAATGCTTATATCTGGTTGTTTTACACTGGAATCAGGTCTAATTTTCAAGTTACAATATGTTTGAAGTTTTCAGAAGCCAAAAACGCTTTATCTCAGCGAAAGAAGTGAAAAAGGGATGTCGCTGAATCTCAGCTGTACATTAAATTTTTAAACTTTTTAGATTTTGGCAGGCTGCAAAATGCTGAAAAGAAATTTTAAACGGGTTTTTTACACGGGAAAAATCAGGTCTAATTTTCAATTTACAATATTTTGAATTTTCAGAAGCCAAAAAGCTTTATCTCACGAAAGAAGTGAAAAAGGGGAATTCTGCTGAATCCAGTTTAAATTTTAAAATTTTAAAATTTTTTTAGATTTTGGGCGGGCTGAAAAATGCTGAGATGCTTAAATATCTGGTTTTTTTTACGGGGGAAAAAAAATTTAAATTTTTTCCTTTTTTACAATTTTTTTAAATTTTAAAAAGCCCCCAAAAAAAACCTTTTTTCCCCGGAAAAAAAAAAATGGATTTTTTGCGAATCTCACTTTTACATTAAATTTTAAAACTTTTTTTAGATGTTGGGGGGGCCCAAAATGCTGGGGAGCAAAAAAATCGGGTTTTTTTTTCCACGGGAAGGGGGTTAAAAATTTTTCTTTTTAAAATTTTTTTTTTTTTTTAAAACCCCCAAAAAAACGTTTTATCTCAGCGAAAGAAGGAAAAAGGGTGTCTGAAAAATTCCCCATTGAAACTTTCCCCAATTTTTTCAACTTTTTTTAAAATTTTTGGGGCTGAAAAAATCTGAACTTAAAAACGGTTTTTTTTAAAACCCCCAAAAAAAGGGGGTTCAAATTTTTCAAGTTACAATATTTGAAGTTTTCAAAAAGCCAAAAATTTTTTATCTCGGGAAAGAATAAAAATATGTCTGCTGAATCCCAGTTTAAAAATTAAATTTTAAATTTTTTTTTTAGTTTTTGGGCGGGTTTCCAAAATGCGAAAAAAATTAAAAATGGTTGTTTTACACGGGAACAAAAAAAATTTTCAATTTACAAATTTTTTTTTTTTCAAAAGCCAAAAATTTTTTAAATCCCCCGAAAAAAAAAAAAAAGGGAGGTCCTAATTCGCTGTAATTAAATTTTTCTTTTTTTTTTAAAGTTTTTTAAAAAGGCTGCAAAAGGAAAACCCCTTTATTTTTTTTTACACGGGAACAAAAAATTTTTTCAATTTAAAAATTTTTTTTAAAATTTTCAGAACCAAAAAAATTTTTTATAAAAAGCGAAAGAAGTAAAAGGGGGGAAGCCCCCCCAAAAATTTTCCTGTTTTTAAAAAAATTTTTTTAAATTTTTTTTTAGTTTTTTAAAAAGGGCTGCAAAATGCTGAATGCTTATAGGGGGTTTTTTTTAACACGGGAATCACCCAAATTTTTTAAAGGTTAAAAAATTTGAATTTTTTCAAACCCAAAAATTTTTTTAAAACCAGCGAAAGAAGTGAAAAAGGGATTTTTTCTAATTCTAATTTGAAACATTCAATTTTAAACTTTTTAATTTTGGGACACCCACAATGCTGAGATGCTTAATACGGGTTTTTCCCCCACGGAAGGGGGGTCAATTTTTTTTTTCTTTTTTAAAATTATTTTTGAAGTTTTAAAGAAAAAAAAATTTTTAAAATCTCACGAAAAAAAGTAAAAAAAGGGGAATTTTTCCCCCTAACCCCCTCCCCCGTACATTAAATTTTTTAAAAACCTTTTTTTTTTAATTTTTCATTTTAAAAAAATGAAAAATTTTAAAATCGGGTTTTTTTTTTTTAACACGGGAATCTTTTTAAATTTTCCCCAAATTTTTAACAAAAATTTTAAATTTTTTTTAAAAGAACCCAAAAAAAACCCCCTTTTTAAAATCTCGGGAAAAGAATAAAAAGGGAGGTTTTCAAATTTCCTTTTTTACATTAAATTTTTTAAAAACCCGTTTTTTTTTTTTTAAAGGCCCCAAAAGGCAAAAAGGCTTTATTCTTTTTTTTTAAACACAACCCCAGGCCCAAATTTTTTTTTTCAATTTTACTTTTTTTAAAAATTTTTTTCAAAACCAAAAAAACCCCCTTTTTTTTAAAACGAAAAAAGGGGAAAAGGGGGGGAAATTCCCCCCCGGGCCAACCCAAAACTGAAACATTCATTTTTAACTTTTTTTTTAAAATTTTTGGCGGGGTTTTGCAAAACCCCTGAGATGCTTTTTTCTGGTTTTTTTTAACCCGGGAAACGGGTTTTCCAAATTTTTTTCAATTTTTAAAAAAATTTTTTTTTTTTAAATTTTTTTTTTTCAAAAAAAAAAACCCCCGTTTTTATCTCACAAAAAAAAAAAAGGGGAAATTTTTAATTCTCCTTTTTTTTTCCCAAATTTTTCCCTTTTTTTTAATTTTGGGGGGCCCAGGTTTGCAAAATCCTAAAGGATCCCATTTTAGGGGGTTTTTTTTTTTTTCACGGGGAATCGGGTTTCAAATTTTTCCCAACCCCCAAATTTTTTTTTTTTTTTTTAAAATTTTTTCAAAAGAAAAACCCCCTTTTTTTTTTCACCCCAAAAGGGTTTTTAAAAAAAAAAGTCTCCCTGAACCCTCACAAAAACCTTAAATTTTTTCAACTTTTTTAAAAGATTTTTGGGAACCCTAAAAAGGCTGAAAAACTTTTATATCGGGGTTTTTTTTTAACCACGGAAAAAACCCCGGGTTTTTTAAATTTTTTTTAACCAATTTTTTTTTTAATTTTTCCCAAAAACCAAAAAACTTTTTTTCCCCCTCAGCGAAAGAATTTGAAAAAAAAAATTTTCTTTTTGGGAACCCCTCAGCTGAAACAAAAAAAATTTTTTTTCAACTTTTTAAGATTTTTTTGGGGGGGTTTGAAAAAAACCCCAAAAGTTTTCCTTTTTACTTTTTTTTTTTTTTTAACACGGGAATCGGGAAAAATTTTTTTCCTTTTTTAAAAATTTTTTTTTTAAATTTTTTTTAAAAAAAACCCAAAAAACGTTTTTTCCCTCAGCAAAAAAGAATTTAAAAAATGGATTTTTCCCAAAAACCCCCTCAGCTTTTTAAAACCCTTTTTTCCCAACGTTTTTAGTTTTTTCCCCCGGGCCCTTAAAAAAACCCCCTTGAGTTTTCCATTTTTAACCCGGGTTTTTTTTTAACCCCGGGAAAAAACCCGGTTTTAAATTTTTTTAAAAAAATTTCCCAATATTTTTTTAAATTTTTTTTCCCAAAGGGGCCCAAAAAACCCCTTTTTATCCCGGGGGAAAAAAATAAAAAAAAGGGGTTTTGTCTCCCTAAAATCTCCTTTTTTACATTCAATTTTCAATTTTTAGATGTTGGCAGCTGCAAAATGCTGAGATGCTTATTTTCTGGTTGTTTTACACAAAAAATCAGGTTTTAAATTTTTCAGTTACATAGTTTGAAGTTTTCAGAAGCCAAAAACGCTTTTATCTCAGGAAAGAAGTGAAAAATGGATGTCTCTAAATTCTCAGCTGTACATTAAATTTTTAAGTTTTCGATGTTGGCAGGCTGCAAAATGTGAGATGCATTATATCGGGTTGTTTTACATTTGGAATCAGGTCTAATTTTCAAGTTACATTAGTTTGAAGTTTTCAGAAGCCAAAACGCTTTATCTCAGGAAAGAGTGAAAATAGGTATGTCTTTTTCTCAGCTGAAACATTAATTTTCAATGTTTTAGATGTTGGCAGGCTCCCAAATGCTGAGATGGCATTATATTGGTTGTTTTACACTGGAATCAGGTCTAATTTTCAAGTTACAATTGTTTGAAGTTTTCAGAAGCCAAAAACCTTTATCTCAGGAAAGAAGTGAAAAATGGATGTCTGCTGAATTCTCAGCTGTACATTAAATTTTTAAACGTTTTTAGATGTTGGCAGCTCCAAAATGCTGAGATGCATTATATCTGGTTGTTTTACATTTGGAATCAGGTCTAATTTTCAAGTTACAATTGTTTGAAGTTTTCAGAACCCAAAAACGCTTTATTCTCCGGAAAGAAGTGAAAAAGGAAGTCTCCTGTATCTCAGCTGTACATTCAATTTTAACTTTTTAGATGTTGGCAGGCTCCCAAAATGCTGAGATGCTTATATCTGGTTGTTTTACACTGGATCAGGTTAATTTTCAAGTTAACATATGTTTGAAGTTTTCAGAAGCCAAAAAGCTTTATCTCAGCGAAAGAAGTGAAAAATGGATGTCTGCCTGAATCTCAGCTGTACATTACAATTTTCAACGTTTTTAGATGTTGGCAGGCTGCAAAATGCTGAGATGCATTATATCTGGTTGTTTTACACTGGTAATCAGGTCTAATTTTCAAGTTACAATATGTTTGAAGTTTTCAGAAGCCAAAAACGCTTTATCTCAGCGAAAGAAGTAAAAAAATTGGATGTCTGCTGATATTCTCAGCTGTACATTCAATTTTCAACGTTTTTAGATGTTGGCAGGCTGCAAAATGCTGAGATGCATTATATCTGGTTGTTTTACACTGGAATCAGGTCTAATTTTCAAGTTACAATATGTTTGAAGTTTTCAGAAGCCAAAAAAGCTTTATCTCAGCGAAAGAAGTGAAAAATGGATGTCTTCTCATTCTCAGCTGTACATTCAATTTTCAGCATTGTCAGATGTTGGACAGCTCCACAATGCTGAGATGCATTATATCTGGTTGTTTTACACTGGAATCAGGTCTAATTTTCAAGTTACAATATGTTTGAAGTTTTCAGAAGCCAAAAACGCTTTATCTCAGCGAAAGAAGTGAAAAATGTGATGTCTGCTGATCTCAGCTGTACATTCAATTTTTCAACGTTTTAGATGTTGCAGGCTGCAAAATGCTGAGATGCATTATATCTGGTTTTTTTACACGGGAATCAGGTCTAATTTTCAAGTTACAATATTTTGAAGTTTTCGAAGCCAAAAAGCTTTATCTCACGAAAGAAGTGAAAAAATGGAGGTCTTGTACATTCAATTTTAAACTTTTTAATGTTTGCAGCTCAAATGCTGAGATCTTAAATCGGGTTGTTTTACACTGAACAGTCTAATTTTCAAGTTACAATATTTGAAGTTTTCAGAAGCCAAAAAGCTTTATCTCACGAAAGAAGAAAAAAATGGATTCTGCTAAATCCAGCTGTACTTTAAAATTTTCAACGTTTTTAGATGGGCAGGCGCAAAATGCTGAGATGCATTATATCTGGTTGTTTTACACGGAACAGTCAATTTTAAAGTTACAATAGTTTAAAATTTTTCAAAAGCCAAAAACGTTTTTATCTCAGGAAAGAATAAAAATGGATGCTGCTGAATTCGCTGAAACATTCAATTTTAAAACTTTTTAGATTTGGCAGCCAAAATGCTGAGATGCTTAACTGGTTTTTACCGGGAATCGGGTCTAATTTTCAAGTTACAATATTTTTGAATTTTTTCAGAACCAAAAAACCCTTTATCTCAGCAAAGAAGTGAAAAAGGGAGTCTGCTAATCTCAGCTGTACATTCAATTTTCAATTTTTTTTAGATGTTGGCACTAAAAAATGCTGAGAGCGTTTATATCTGGTTGTTTTACACGGGAAACAGGTCAATTTTCAATTTACAATATGTTGAAGTTTTCAGAAGCCAAAAACGCTTTATCTCAGCGAAAGAAGTAAAAAATGGATGTTTCTCATTAAAAAGCTGTACATTCAATTTTCACATTGTCAGATGTTTGGCCCAGCTCCCAAAAAGCTGAATGCTTATATCTGTTTTTTACACTGAATGGGGTTAATTTTCAAGTTACAATAGTTTGAAGTTTTCAGAACCCCAAAAAACTTTAAACCCCCCCCCCCCCCCCCCCCCCCCCCCCCCCCCCCCCCCCCCCCCCCCCCCCCCCCCCCCCCCCCCCCCCCCCCCCCAAAAAAAAAAAAAAAAAAAAAAAAAAAAAAAAAAAAAAAAAAAAAAAAAAAAAAAAAAAAAAAAAAAAAAATCTGGTTTTAACACTGGAATCGGGTTAATTCAAGTACATAGTTTGAAGTTTCAGAAGCAAAAAAGTTTATCCAGGAAAGAAGAAAAATAGTCTCTTTCTGCTGTACATTCAATTTCACTTTAGATTTGAGGCTCAAATCTGAATGCTATATCGTTTTTTACACGGAATCAGTTAATTTCAAGTACAATAGTTTAAGTTTCAGAAGCCAAAACGCTTTATCTAAAAGAAAGAAGTAAAATGGATTCTATCTAGCTGTCATCAATTTTCACTTTAGATGTTCGCTCAAAGTGAGATCTATATCGGTTGTTTTACACGGGAACAGGTAATTTCAGTACAATTTTGAAGTTTCAAACCAAAAACGCTTTATCTCAGCGAAAGAAGTAAAAATGGGATCTTATTCAATTTCACTTGTCAGATGTTGGCAGCTCCACAATGCTGAGATGCATTATATCTGGTTGTTTACACTGGAATCAGGCTAATTTTCAAGTTACAATAGTTTGAAGTTTTCAGAAGCCAAAAAGCTTTATCCCAGCGAAGAAGGAAAAATGGATGTCTGTGAATCTCGCTGTACATTCAATTTTCAACGTTTTTAGATGTTGGCAGCTGCAAAATGCTGAGATTTTTATATCTGGTTGTTTTCACTGGAATAAGGTCTAATTTTTCCCAATTACAATAGTTTAAAGTTTCAAAGCCAAAAACCTTTATCTCAAAAAGAAGTGAAAAAGGGGAGTCCCCTTTTCCCCCAGCTGTACTTTCAATTTTCAACGTTTTTAGATGTTCAGGCTGAAAATCGAATGCTTTTAATCTGGTTGTTTTACACTGAATCAGGTCTAATTTTAAAGTAAAAATATTTAAAAAGTTTTTCAAGCCAAAAACCTTTACTCAGGAAAGAAGAAAAATGGATGTCGCTGAATTCCACGTACATTCTTTTTTCAGCTTTGTCAGATTTGGCACTCCCAATGCTGAGAAGCGTTAATCTGGTTTTTTACCCCGGAATCGGGTCAAAAATTAAATTACAATAGTTTAAATTTTTTCAAAACCCAAAAAACGTTTTTTATCTCAGCGAAAGAAGTGAAAAAAATGGATGCTGCTGAACCAGCTTACTTTAAAATTTTTCAACGTTTTTTAGATTTTGGGGCAGGCTGAAAAAAGCTGAGATGCTTTAATCTGGTTATTTACACTGGAATCAGGTCTAATTTTAAAGTTACAATATTTTGAAGTTTCAAACCCAAAAAACGCTTTATCTCAGCGAAAAATAAAAAATGGAGGCCCTTCATTCTAAGCTTACTTTTAAATTTTTCAACTTTTTAGATTTTGGCGGGCTGAAAAAAAGGGGAAAAGCTTTGATCGTTTGTTTTACACTGGAATCGGGTCTAATTTTTCAAGTTACAATAGTTTGAAGTTTTCAAACCCAAAAAAAAGTTTTACTCAGCAAAGAATGAAAAATGGAAGTCTGCTGAATCTCAGCTTACACAATTTTCAACTTTTTTTAGATTTTGGGCAGGCGCAAAATGCTGAATGCTTATATCTGGTTGTTTTACCGGGAACAGGTCAAATTTTCAAGTTACAATATTTTTGAATTTTTCAGAACCAAAAACGCTTTATCCCGGAAAGAAGTGAAAAATGGATTCTGCAAAATCTCACTGTACATTAAATTTTTCAGCATGTCAATTTTTGGCAGCTAAAAATCTGAAGTTTATACTGGTTGTTTTACCTGAACAGGTCTAATTTTCAAGTTACAATATTTTTGAAGTTTTCAAACCCAAAAAACGCTTTATCTCAGCAAAAAGAAGTGAAAAAGGGATGTCTCTAATCTCACTGACTTAAAATTTTCAACGTTTTTAGATGTGGAAAGGCGCAAAATCTGAACTTAAACGGGTTTTTTTACACGGAATCAGTCAAATTTCAAGTTACAATATTTTGAAGTTTTCAGAAGCCAAAACCTTTCTCACGAAAAAAGGGTAAAAAGGATGCTGCTGAATCTCACTGTACTTTCAATTTTAAACTTTTTAGATTTTGGGCAGCTAAAGCTGAATGCTTAATCGGTTGTTTACACGGGGAATCAGGTCTAATTTTAAAGTTACAATAGTTTGAAGTTTTCAAACCAAAAAAGCTTTATCCAGCGAAAGAAGGAAAAAATTTGGAACCATTTTAAAATTTTGAATGTACAGCTGAGATTCAGCAGACATCCATTTTTCACTTCTTTCGCTGAGATAAAGCGTTTTTGGCTTCTGAAAACTTCAAACATATTGTAACTTGAAAATTAGACCTGATTCCAGTGTAAAACAACCAGATATAACGCATCTCAGCATTTTGCAGCCTGCCAACATCTAAAAACGTTGAAAATTGAATGTACAGCTGAGATTCAGCAGACTTCCATTTTTCACTTCTTTCGCTGAGATAAAGCGTTTTTTGGCTTCTGAAAACTTCAAACATATTGTAACTTGAAAATTAGACCTGATTCCAGTGTAAAACAACCAGATATAATGCATCTCAGCATTTTGCAGCCTGCCAACATCTAAAAACGTTGAAAATTGAATGTACAGCTGAGATCAGCAGACATCCATTTTTCACTTCTTTCGCTGAGATAAAGCGTTTTTGGCTTCTGAAAACTTCAAACATATTGTAACTTGAAAATTAGACCTGATTCCAGTGTAAAACAACCAGATATAATGCATCTCAGCATTTTGCAGCCTGCCAACATCTAAAAACGTTGAAAATTGAATGTACAGCTGAGATTCAGCAGACATCCATTTTTCACTTCTTTCGCTGAGATAAAGCGTTTTTGGCTTCTGAAAACTTCAAACTATTGTAACTTGAAAATTAGACCTGATTCCAGTGTAAAACAACCAGATATAATGCATCTCAGCATTTTGCAGCTGCCAACATCTAAAAAGCTTGAAAATTGAATGTACACAACTTTTCCTCTGCTAGAAATTGCTTAATAATGAAAATCATCCATAAACACAAAGCTCATTGACAACACATGAATATTCCGGTCGCTTTCTTTCTGATAAACTTTGCTGAATACTATAAAAACCATATAACATTGGCGCACACTAAGATTATGATAGATACTTTATTGCTAAACAACTTGCTGAATACATTTACAATCTATTAGTGAACAATAAATATTAGCTTAGCGACATATTTATTTCATTTGAAATTACTTTTCTTCTACGTATTCTTGACTCAATTAATAATTAGTCTGAACAGATATTGTGAATAGAGATCCATTTACACTTTAGTTTGGCTTAAATAATTATAATACTGAAAACACATATCTCCTTGCTCACTAAACGAAATGAACTGCAGAATTCCATTTTTCACTTCTTTCGCTAGATAAAGCTTTTTGCTTCTGAAAACTTCAAACTATTGTAACTTGAAAATTAAGCCTGTTTCCAGTGTAAAACAACCAATAAAACCCATCCACCCATTGTGGAGCTGTCCAACATCTGACAATGCTGAAAATTGAATGAAACAGCTGAAATTCAGCAGCCCTCCTTTTTTTCACTTCTTTTCCGCTGAATAAATTTTTTTTTGGTTTTCCTGAAAACTTCAAACATATTGAAACTTGAAAATTAGACCTGATTCCATGAAAAAAACCAGATATAACTATCTCAGCATTTGAGCTCCAACATCTAAATTGAAAATTGAATTACAGCTGAGATTAGCAGACTCCATTTTCACTTCTTTCGCTGAATAAGCGTTTTGGCTCTGAAAACTTCAAACTATGTAACTTGAAAATTAGACCTGATCCAGTTAAAACAACCAGATAAAGCATCTCAGCATTGAGACTGTCAACATCTACAAGCTGAAAATTGAATGTACAGCTAATAGAGACTCCATTTTCACTTCTTTCCTGAATAAAGCGTTTTGGCTTCTGAAAACTTCAAACATTGTACTTGAAAATTAGACTGATTCCAGTGTAAAACAACCAATATAATGCATCTCGCATTGCAGCCTGCAACATCTAAAACGTTGAAAATGAATGTACAGCTAATTAGAGACATCCATTTTTCACTTCTTTCGCGAATAAAGCGTTTTTGCTCTGAAAACTCAAACATATTGTAACTTGAAAATTAACCTGATCCAGGTAAAACAACCATTATAATGCTCCAGCATTTTGCAGCCTGCCAACATCAAAAAGTGAAAATGAATGTACACTAGATGACAGACATCCATTTTTCACTTCTTTCGCTGAAAAGCGTTTGCTTCTGAAAACTTCAAACTATTGTAACTTGAAATAGACCTATTCCAGTGTAAAACAACCAGAATAAGCATCTCAGCATGTGAGCTCCAACATCTAAACGCTGAAAATGAATGTACACTAGATCAGCAACATCCATTTTTCACTTCTTCGCTGAGATAAAGCTTTGCTTCTGAAAACTTCAAACATATGTAACTTGAAAATTAGACTGATTCCAGTGTAAACAACCAATATCGCATCTCAAGCATTTTGCCAGCTGCCAACATCAAAAACGTTGAAAATGAATGTACAGCTAGATAGCAGACCTCCATTTTCACTTCTTCGCTGAGATAAAGCGTTTTGTTCTGAAACTTCAAACTATTGTAACTTGAAAATTAACCTGATTCAGTAAAAAACCAGATATAATGCACTCAGCATTTGAGCTGCCAACATCTAAAAACGTTGAAATTGAATTACAGCTGAGATCAGAACTCCATTTTTCACTTCTTTCGCGAGATAAGCTTTTTTGGCTTCTGAAAACTTCAAACTATTGTACTTGAAAATTAACCTATTCCAGTGTAAAACAACCAGATTAAGCATCCAGCATTTTGCACCTGCCACATCTAAAGTTGAAATTGAATGTACACTGAATTCAGCAGACTCCATTTTCACTCTTTCGCTAATAAACTTTTGGCTTCTGAAAACTTCAACAATTGTAACTTGAAAATAACCTGATTCCAGTGTAAAACAACCAGAAATAAGCATCTCAGCATTTGAGCCTGCCAACATCTAAAAACGTTGAAAATTGAATGTACAGCTGAGATTCAGCAGACATCCATTTTTCACTTCTTTCGCTGAGATAAAGCTTTTTGGTTCTAAAACTTCAAACTATTGTAACTTGAAAATTAGACCTGATTCCAGTGAAAAACAACCAGATATAATGCATCTCAGCTTTTTGCAGCCGCAACATCTAAAAACGTTGAAAATTGAATGTACAGCTAGAATAATCCATTCCTTTTCACTTCTTTTCGCTGAAATAAAGCTTTTGGCTTGAAATTACAACTATGTAACTAAAATTAGACCTGATTCCAGTTAAAACAACCAGAAAAACATCTCACATTTTGCAGCTGCCAACATCAAAACGTTTGAAAATTAATGTACAGCTGAAGATAAAGCTTTTTTTCACTTCTTTCGCTGAGATAAAGCTTTTTGCTTAAAAATCAAACATTGTAACTTGAAAATTAGACCTGATCCAGTGTAAAACACCAGTAAATATCTCAGCATTTTGAGCCTGCAACATTTAAAAACTTGATAAAGGAATGTAAGCTTGAACAAATCCATTTTTCAATTCTTTCGCAGAGTAAAGCTTTAGCTTCTAAAACTCAAACTATTGTAACTTGAAATTAGACCTGAATCATGTAAAACAACCAGATAAAATCCAGCATTTTGCACTGCCAACATCTAAAAACGTTGAAAATTGAATGTACAGACTAGATTAGAGACTCCAATTTCACATTCCCTTTAAACACTGAGATAAAGCTTTTTGGCTTCTGAAAACTTCAAACATATTGTAACTTGAAAATTAGACCTGATTCCAGTGTAAAACAACCAGATATTATCATCCAGATTGGCACTGCAACATCTGAAAACTTGAAAATTGAATGTACAGTTGAATTAGAGATCCATTTTCACTCGTTCTGAATAAAGCTTTTTGGCTTCTGAAAACTTCAAATATTGTACATGAAATTAGACCTGATCCAGTTGTAAACACCAGATAAAGCATCTCAGCATTGTGACTGTCCAACATCTGACAATTGAAAATTGAATGTACAGCTGAGATTCAAGCAGACATACCATTTTCACTTCTTTCGCTGAAAAAGCGTTTTTGCTCTGAAAACTCAAACATATTGTAACTTGAAAATAGCCCTTTATTCCAGTGTAAAACACCAGATATAAGCATTCTAGCATTTGAGCTGCCAACATCTAAAAAAACCGTTGAAAATTAATGTACACTGAATTCAGCAGACTCCATTTTCACTTCGCTGAGATAAAGCTTTTTTGGCTTCTGAAAACTTCAAACTATTTGTAACTGAAAATAGACTGATTTCCAGTGTAAAACAACCAGATAAATGCACCTCATTTTGCAGCCTGCCAACAACTAAAAACTGAAAATTGAATGTACAGCAATTGAAAACCTCCATTTTTCACTTCTTTCGCTGAGATAAGCGTTTTTTCTCAAACCTTAAACAATTTTTTTGAAAATTAACCTATTCCATGTAAAATAACCAATAAAAAAACATCTCAGCATTTGCAGGCTTAAAAACAAAAGAAAAAAATTTTTTTTTAAAAAGGCCAAACCAAAAAATTTAACTTTAAAAAACTTTTGTTAAAACCCAAAGAACTAAATTACTGTCCAAATAAAAACAAATTAATACAATCAAATTTTTAAATTTTCCCGGAAAAAAGTAAATAAATAATTTTTCCCTTTCCATTTAACCGGGAAATAATTTTCTTAAAACAAAACTGAAAAATTTAACAAAGGAAACCAAATTCCGCAATTAATTTGGTTCAAACAAAATTTAATTTTGAAAAACCTTTTCCTAAAAACCCCTTTTGTTAACTAAAATGAAAAAAAAGATTAAACCCTTCCTCAAAACTTTTGGCCAAAAATATTATTTTCCTAAAAATTTTTGAACTCAAAAAATTTTAAATTCGTGAAAAGTTGGAAAAACCATTTAATTTGAAAGCTTTTTAAACAAAAAAATTATTTACTTTTCCCCAAAAAAAGGAAAAATTTAATTTTAAATTAAAAAAATTTATTAAAACGTTGTTAACTTTTCACTTTTTAAAAGTTTGGGAAAAACTTACCATTTTTAAAAAAAACGTGAAAAATTTTGTTAATTAACAACAAAATTAATTTCCTTAAAAATAAAATTTCA
>JAVYJU010000141.1:0-13223 GCA_033032245.1 Poecilia picta | reverse complement strand
ATATTTTCAATTTATCATTTCAAACAGGATCATTTCCCAACAAAATGAAAATAACTAAGGTCAAACCAATGTATAAAACTGGCAACAATCACCTCTTCACTAACTACAGGCCTGTCTCTCTTCTCCCACAATTTTCTAAAATCCTGGAAAAATTCTTTAAGAAAAGAGTGGAACAATTCATAGAAAAACATTCGCTACTTAGTAGCAGTCAATATGGATTCAGAGCAAACCGGTCAACATCGCTGGCCGTAATTGACTTAATAGAAGAAATAACCAATGCAACAGATAGTAAGAAACTGGCAGTAGGGATATTTATAGATCTAAAGAAAGCTTTTGACACAATAAATCATGAAATCCTACTTAAAAAATTAGAACGCTATGGAATTAGCGGAGTAGTTTTGGACTGGATGAGGAGTTATTTAAAGAGCCGAAAACAATTTGTGAAATTGGGAGATGTGGAATCTGACTGGCTGGAGATTGTCTGTGGAGTACCACAAGGATCAGTACTTAATCTTTATATAAATGATATAAGTAAAGTGTCTAATGTATTAAAATTTATATTATTCGCTGATGACACAAATATTCTAGCCTCTGGCGAAAATTTAGAGCATCTTCTCTCAACAGTCACCTCAGAGATCAGTAAGTTAAAGATATGGTTTAACAATAATAAATTATCACTATCACTTTTTTTATGCACGTCTTGTTACTGTAAACTATCTTATTTTTATACTTGTATCATGTTCGAATAAGTTTCATTTCATTTTTAGTCTATAGATGAGGCACAAACTTTTGTTTTCCATTTTTTGGCTATTTTCTTCTTTTTAGGATTTTTATTTTCAAAATTGAGGGTTTTTATTCAATAGCTTCCAGATCTTGTGACCCATTGACCCAGAACCAGTGTGAAATTGTTCTAGTTTCTTTTATAGTTGAGGCAGTCATTTGTTTTCCATTTTAATGCTGTTTTACTTTTTAGCAATTTTCTTTGTCAAAATTTAGCATGTTTTTGTAATAGCTTTCAAGACGTGTCCTATTGATTCAAAATCACTTTGAAATTGTTTTACAAGTCATTAGAGATGAGGCTTCCTCATTCTTTCCCCATTTAGATGTTTTCCCATTTCTTACATAATTTAAATTTACAAATTTAAAAATATGATTGGTTAAAAATATGATCCCAAGTCGTTCCCAGGCCAGCCGAGAGACATAGTCCCTCCAGTGAGTGCTGGATCTTCCTTTGGGTCTCCTCCTGGTAGGATGTGCCCAAATGACCTCACTATGGAGGTGTCAAGGAGGCATCCTAATCTGATGCCTGACGCACCTCAGCTGGTTCCTCTCGAAGTGAAAAGTCAGCGGCTCTACTCTCCCTCCTGGATGACTGAGCTTCTCATCCTGTCACTAAGGAACCCAGACACCTTATGGAAAAATCTAATTTTGGATGCTTGTGTTTGTGATCTTGTTCTTTCAGCCATAGATGAAGGCAGGGACATAGATCGACTGGCAAATCAAGACCTTTGCTTTTTGATCCATCTGTCTCTTCACCACAACAGACTGGTCCAGTTCCCATTTTACTGCAGACGCTGCGCCAATCCGTCTATTGATCTCCTGTCCATTTTGCCCTCATTCTTAATGTTATGGATTCTGTATTTTCCTCCATCTCTTTTGGCCTTTTAACACGCTGCAGCTTACATAGCCATGTTTATATGTGACTGCTGGCAGTCATATGTAAACAGACTGAAACTTTGTTTAGGGAGGGCACAGATTGCAGATATTAATAAAAAGCTGAACTTGCTATAATCTTTGTCTCACTTGACTTCTTGTCACTTGGACCCAACGCTGGATGGTGAATGTAACAAGATGTTTCATTTGGATGAGATGTATGGCTTGTGAAATTTGATCATCTTTTAGCATTAAAGCTTATTTTTATATATAACCAAATCTCATTATTTCTCTAGGTCATTTACAATGAGTGGTTCTGGTCGGGTCCTGAAACTGGTTAACGGACATGGGTGGTGAACAGAGACAGAAATGACTGAACTCCAACAATGAACAAGATCCTAAGATGCTTAAACTCCTCTACTTGGGTCAGGACAATCTTCCCTGACCCAAATAAGGCCCTCTACCCTTTTTCAGCTCCATACCAGGGCCTTGGCTCTGGAGGTACTGATTCTCTTCCCGGCCGCTTCACACTCGTCTGCATACTGCTCCAGTAAAGCTGTAGATCATAAAAATCTGCCGATTTCCATGAAAAAGTGCATGATCGGTGATCGGCGATCGTTGTCTTTTGTTGCCAATACCGATCACCTGCATCTCATTTCTCAGCCTGCCTGTGCAGCTGGTCTTCTCTTTCCTTCACACTGAGCAGCAACAAATCCTTAGCGATGTGTAACTATAACGACTGAGTAATGGGGAAGTTTGCATGTTGCGGCGGAAATTTGAAGCAGGTCAAAATGCATCAACACCACAAAGCTAATAGACATAAAAACAATGACGGAGTTTGGCTACATCGAGTCTCACTGCAGTAAAAAGACACAGAGGATCAGACAGCAGGTAAAGCAGCACAGCTACAAACACTCACCCGGATTAGCATGACTGTCAGAAAGCTAAACAAATAACCTGTAAAATTATTTAAGTCTTCAAGCTGCGATGTAAGACGCTGGTTCTGCTCTCCTGTTGAACCGCTGCTCCGCTACAGGTAGTAATATTTAATATTTAGTAATATTTGACATGGAGCCGCTTCTGCTCCACCTGGTAGAGACTCTCACACCGAACCCGTTTAAAGCTGCAGCTTCTAACCTAAAAAATACATTTTAGATACATATTAAAACTTTTGCTGTCCTAACATGAGACAGATAATCTCTAAAAAATAATCGATCTCCTCCCTGTTACTCCGCTCAGTCAGAAACAGCCAATCAGAACTAGCAGTAACCAGCTAGCCGCCATGCTAACAAGAAGTTTTCATTCAGCAACTCTGGATTGTTTATTGATCCTGTTTTTGCCTTTGAATGTTAAGTTTTATACTTGAATTTTTTGTCAATGTTGAGAGGTTTTATTTTGGCTCTTTGCATTATTTAGCCTCTTCAGAGCCTCATATGTTTTCAGTCTGTTAAAGATAGTATTATTGATAGCAGTTAAATTTGCACAATGCCTGTTTTGTTTAATTTTCTTATTAAAAACAAGTTTTTGTCTAAATTAAGGTGAATTCATGGTTCCGTTTTCCACATAATGCAACCGGTAGTGCTTATGATAAAATAAATAAATAAATAATTATGTGATCAGTATTGGGTATTGGTATCGGCAGGAAAAAACCTGATCGGCACATCTCTAGTCAAAATTAATTAAAAAGGAGCGTACCTCATCTCTCCATTCTACTTAAACAATTTTACACTGATTTCAAAAAACTGGATCACTTTATTGAGAACTCCTGCTCACATTCTCACTAAAACCAGGAACATAGAACACATAACTTCAGTTTTAAAATCCGTCCAGTGGCTCCCTGTAACTCAGACGATAGACTTTAAAATACTGTTGTTAGTTTATAAATCACTGACGGTTTAGCGGCACAATACATGAAAGATTTGCTTTGTTATCAACCTTCCAGACCCCTCAGGTTCTGGTTCTGCTCTGCATCCAGAACCAGAACCAAACAAGGAGAAGCAGCATTCAGTTTCTATGCACCACAAATTTGGAACAAACTTCCAGAAAACTGTGAAAAAGCTGAAACACTTGACATCCTTTAAATCTCGACTAAAAACCCCACCTGTTCAGAGTGTATTTGAAATGTAATCAATTACGAATTTAATGATAGCTCTTAACTTTATGTAATGTTTTGTTCATTCCATGTTGCATGACTCTGTTTTTGTATTTTCATTATGTAAAGCACTTTGAAATGCCTTGCTGCTGAAATGTGCTGTACAGATAAGATTGGATTGATTGATTGATGACCTAGAAGCTAATATAAAAATACCTACAAATTATAAAAAGGACTCAAATCAAATATAAATTAGTGTGCATCATCTATACAGACTGGTAGAACAATTTCACATTGATTTTGAATCAATAGGTCACAAGACCTCGAAGCTATTGAAGAAAAGTACTACATTATTATACGTATATTGACAAAACAAATTGCTAAAAATTTTTTTAAAAACGAGTAAAAATGGAAAACATATGACTGTGCCTAGTCTCTACTAATTTGTAGAACAATTTCACACTGGTTCAGAGTCAACAGGTCACAACCCTCAATTTTGACCAAAAAAATCCTAAAAAGCAGAAAATGGCCAAAAATGGAAAACAAATGTCTGTGCCCCATCTATAGAGACTAGTATAATTATTTGAAAAGGATTTTGAGTCAATAGGTCACAAGACCTGGAAGCCATTGAAGAAAACATTATATTATTTAATATTAAAATTATTAAAAATATTGTATATGACTTTAAAATTTAATAGATGATATTGTGTCTCATGTAAAAGCATGAATTAGCACTGACAATTAGTTAGTTGGTTACAATTCAAGTCATTTATTAACATTTTTTTCGGGCGCTACGGTGAGTTGTGGAGAACCGCTGGCCGACATTAGCGTTCATAAATCGGATCAACCTTGAGCTAAACGCCGCTACTCCGCAGAGCTCGAATATCTAATATCCAACTTGAAACTAACTTCACTGCGGTAAACCTTTAATGGTCCTGAGATAGACATGTGTTTGGAGGCATCGTTTAGCACAGTGACTACAAAAAACATGCAACACGAAACAAACAACGTCAAAAGCTCAAATTATTCCAGGATAAAAGCTGTTAAACTGCCCAACGTCAAAATGGCCCCTGCCTTGTTTCCTCCATCACAGCCCTGAACCTGGATGATTGATTGTCATTAATAGGAGAAACATCCACTGTGAAACACAACGGACATTTTATATTGTAATTCTCAATTCTGCCACAGGATGGAGCTGTTTCCCCCATGGGGAGAAAAATTCATAAAAAGCTGAAGTAAGAAATGTATAACCACCAAGAGATATAGCCGGCATTAGGAGAGCTGAATAGTAAAAAAGTGGTGAAAATAACACAAAGTATGCAGGAGAAGAAGTGCAGCGAAATTTATGGAGCAACCAGAAAAGTGGAAGTCAACAGTGTGAATCCTGCAGCGTTCAAACTAATAAAGAATAAAGAGAATCAGGATCTCAACATTCACACTAATAATTTCACTATAGAAATAATCAATTCATCCATTCCTTGGTAATTCTGAGTTATTCTGGGCCTGGTCTCCATGGTTACAGAAACTATGAACAATTATTAATTTTCTCATTTCAATAAATTACTTCATAGCACAGAACTTTAAAATATGAACTGCTTGTTTATCTGACCTTTGACCTTCAAATGAATCTGTTTCAGCTCCAGTTTTCCTCTTCCACCAGAGATGCTGAAGGTGTAGTTTCCTCCATCCAACCGCTCAGGTTTCCTCAGAGTCAGGCTGAAGTTTCTAGTATCCAGAGCATCAGGATTCATGAAGGTCCGGTTTCTGAAACGCTGGTTCTGGTTTTTAAGATCGTCACTGTTTTCTCTCCGTAGGTGGACGGAGTTAGGACTGAGGTCACTGCGAGTCCAGTTGAGTAATGGATCTTCAGGTGTTAGACCAGAGTAAATGCAGGGCAGCAGGACAGACTCCGCCCCCTCATTGACCTCCACCACTCCACCCACTGCATGCTGGGAAACTGAGGACACAAGATGAGGGTTTATTGTAAAAATAATGATCAATTATTCGCTAGTGAAAGATTTCAGTCTGTCTGGTAAACAACTTTTATTGGGCAGCAATGACCTCTGTTAATGTAACATGTAACTCAAATTAAGCAATATGTCATAAAAACTGATAAAAGTGCATTAAAATAACAAACATTTAAAAACTGAAGGACTGGGACAGTTGAAACTCTAAAAAAGCACGAATGTGTTTTTCCTAAGAGTCTGTTTGGCAACCAATAGCATGACAGCTTCAGGTAACATCAGCCAATAGAGTGAGAGCTTCAGGTAACCTCAGCCAGTTTGATTGGTTGTTCAATACTAAAGGTAAAAGTAGGTCGGGGTTTTTCAGTTCTGTGCATCTCAAGGTTCAATAATTACATTTTTAAGCAGTAGCTGTTTTTAATGCTGACTTTGCCTTAAAATATTATTGTGAAAGTCTTTTCTGAAAACCCAGAAAAACTATTTCTTCTTCCATCTATCAACCTCTCACCTGCCCAAAGGTTCCACATTTACTATTGAACCACAGTGACACCCAGTGGCCACACCAAGGTACTGAGAATATTCAGTCATGCTTTAAATTCTGAATATCATCCATAGATCAGGTTTGTTTTTTATAAAACCGGAGAACTGGACCCACCAGAACCTGATTCTCCACTAATGGTCAGACCATCATCATGCATCAGCAGCAGAACATTATGACCACCAACCTGTGAGACCAAGGTAAATTCAGGAGAAATAAACTTCAAACTACAACCACCCAGTCAGCCATCTTGGATTCAAATGAACATAAAAAACTGAAGACAGGAAGGAAAACCAGAAGCTTCAACATCTGCAAACATTTCTAACTGGTTTCTGAGGTTAATGTTTCTGGGAACTCATATCCAGATTACTGGTCTGTGTGAGTCTCAGTGGTTCTGATGCTGACTGAACTACAACCTGATAGAAAATATCAGAACCAGATCAGCTTCTGAACCCAAACCAGAGAAATTAAATCCAGACAGGAAACAGTAAGTGGAGCCACTGGGTGGATGAAAGAGACCCGAATCCAACAATAAACCAATGAGATGTACTGGGACTGGTGAGAGACCAGTCATTGGAACCAGAACCTGAGGTCCTGATCCAGAACCAATGACCAGCTGAGGTCATTAGGGGTCAGTTAGAGAGAAGAACGGACCAGAACCAAGAAGCTCTGAGGCTGATCAGCAGCTTCCAGAGAGACTGGAGAGGAAGAGGGGCAGAGAGGAAGGTGATCTTACCAAGCAGGAGGATCAATACCATCATCATCATCTTCATCTCAGAACAAACAGAAAAGCTTCCATCAGATCCCAGCAGCTGATCATCTCTGACACCAGATCAGTGTTTCTACTGGAACCAGCAGAGACACAGAGGGCGGAAACTCCACTGCTGATTGGCTGATTCAGATGCTGCTGAACCGGTTCCTAGGAAAGGCGGGGAGCTTCAGTTTCCTCATTCAGCCATGAAGTTATGAGTAGGTCAAAGGTCAGGAGCTTCAGTTTCCTGATGAATCCATAGTAGAGTTATGGATTCTGTTTTCCTCTCTTTTATCTGCTTACAGTCGCTGCTACTGCTTACATAACCATAACAGACTGGCGATATTCACACATAAACAAACTGAAACTGATTAACTACCTTTATTTAGGGACCAGACTGAGGAGAATAAAAGCTAAACTCTACAATCTTTACCTCACTTGGTTCCATCAGGTGCTCAGTGTTTCCCAGGCTGGACGGTGAATGAAACTCTGGTTCTGATCCATTTGGATGACATGTATGGCTTGTAACATTTGATCATTTTCAGCATTAAAGCCGGTTTTTATATAACCAAATCTCATTAATTCTCAAGGTAATTTACACTGAGGGGTTCTGGTCGGGTCCTGAAACTGGGTGAGGCACAGAGACAAAAATAAATGAACTCCGACAAATGGGGGCTTGTCCAAACCGGTTTTCAGGTTAGTGAGACCAGGACCCTCCTCAAGGAAGATCCCAGATCATGGTGACCAAACATGGAGATTTTCAGTGTTTGGACAATTAAAAAGGCAGACAGAACATTTTTCTGCAGGCAGTTTGTTTCCAAAATGTCTGACTGCAAAACTCAATTGTTCACCTGATACTGGCCTCCAGATTGTGACCATATGAAGGGAGACATTCACTTCTTGGGGTTCCCCACTTTCTGTTTCTGACACAAAGAAGCCCCAGTTCTTCAGGTCAGACTAGAACCAGTCCAGAACTGAACCAGAGTCTGACCAGATCTCCAGTCGGTTCTATAACATGTCATTATTCTGCACTGAGGTCCAACAGAACCAAGAACCTTCATGTTGCTCCACATGTAGACATGATCAGCTGATATGTTAATTGATCACTCAACAGCTATTTTTATTAGTTTATTCCATTTAATCATGTTGTTTAATGTTGATGTGAATGAAACTTTCCATGACGATTCTCACCTGAACCTCCTTCATTGATTCCTGAACATAATGTTCTTAAACTTTGGGCTCTTTTAGCCTGGGGAGGTTTTCAGGCAAGTTAAAACCTGATGAACAGATTTTAACTTGCCGTTTACTGGAAGATGATTGTGTCAGTTTGTGACTCTGCTGTGCAGGAATGTTTCCTTGTTGCTTCAGTTTGGGTCGAGGTTCAGCCGCCACACAGCCGGCCTCACATTTAACTATATAGAGGAGAATAATTGGCTCTATAGAGGAGATGATGGTTAGCACAGTGTCATGCAGCTGTAAATAAGGTCAGCAGCCTCAGTCAGGAGGCCCAGACTTCCCTCTCCCAGCCTCCTGGTCCAGGCGTTCCCAGCCCAGCAGCGAAACATCATGTCTCCTGTAATCCCTGGGTCTTCCTCTGGTCCTCCTCCTGATGTGACATGAACACCTCAGCAGGACACGTCACACTTGGCTGCAAACCACTGCAGTGAAAGCTAGAGTGGTCCTGCTGATGAAGCCAGTGGAACCACATCATTCACAAAAAGCAGAGCCCGACCCAGAGTCCCCAGGCTCAGGTTGTTGGTGGGATTAAGGAGGTGTTCAAAGTATCCTGTCCAGCAATCCAGAACATCCTGACTCGAGGTCAGCAGCTCGATAGCAGCTCATTATCCCCACTGTAAACAGTGATGGTGCTGCTTCTCCCTCCTGAGGTGCCGGATTCTGAACCAGAATGCTGGATTCACATGTAAATCCTGGTTTCTCATGTGAATCCTGGTGTCTGACCTGTTTTTGTCCAAGTCTTCAAGTTGCTGACTGAAGACCCAACAGCTCAGTTTCTCTTCTCGTTTGCACCCATCCGCCCCTCTCTTCACCCGAGTGACCAAGACATACGGCCGCAGATCCGATGAAACGACGACAAAGTCGATCATCAAACTGCGGCCTGGGGTGTCCTGGTGCCAAGTGCACGTATGGACACCCTTATGCTTGAACATGGTGTTTGTGATGGACAAACCGTGACGAGCACAGAAGTCCAACAACAGAACACAACTCAAGTTCAGATCAGGGGGGCCGTTCCTCCCAACCACGCCCCTCCAGGTCTCACTGTCATTGCCCACGTGAGCGTTGAAGTCCCCCAGCAGAACAAGGGAGTCCCCAGGAGGGGCATCTCCAGTCCCCCTCTAAGGACTCCAAGAAGGGTGGGTAATCTGAACTGCTGTTCGGCCCGTAAGCACAGACAACAGTCAGAACCCGTCCCCCCACCCGTAGGCGGAGGGAGGCGACCCTCTCGTTCACCGGGGTGAACCCCAATGTGCAGGCGCCAAGATGGGGGGCAACAAGTATGCCCACTCCTGCCCGGCGCCTCTCGCCGTGGGCAACTCCAGAGTGGAAGTACGTCCAGCCCGTCTCAAGGAGACGGTTCCAGAACCAGAGCCATGCGTCCAGGTGAGGCCGACTATTTCTAGCCGAAACCTCTCAGCCTCGCACACCAGGTCCGGTTCCTTCCCCACCAGAGAGGAGACGTTCCACGTCCCAAGAGCTTCTGCAGCCGAGGATCAGACCGCCAGGGTCCCCTCCCTCGCCCGCCGCCTGTAACACACAGCTCCCGACCCCTTTGGCCCCTCCGACAGGTGGTGAGCCCATTGGAAGGGGAACCACGTCTCCTCTTCGGGCTGAGCCCGGCTGGGCTCCATGGGTAAAAGCCCGGCCTCCAGGCACTCGCCATCATGCCCCACCTCTAGGCCTGGCTCCAGAGTGGGACCCTAGTGACCTGGGCGAGGGAACCCCAGATTCAATGTTTGCCTCCATCATAAAGGGTCTTTTTATTGAATATGAGCAAAATTAATCCCAGCAATGTGTTCAGTTTACAAACGAAACATTAAATTTTAAAAGTAAATATTTATTATCCAGACTAAATATCTACCTTTGAATTAAACATTTAGTTTGTAAATTTGACATTTATAAATAAATGAATAACATGGTGAAATTATGACTTTGAAAAATGAACATATATAAAAATATTGCTATTATTTAATTATTTAGTCACATTTCGTTCTGGGTCTGTCTCCTGCTTTTCAGGCCAAACAGAGTTTTAGACTCTAAATGTGTGTTTGTGAAAAAAAAACTGAATGTTTGTTCTAATGAAAGTGAAGGATAATGTTCTGTTCAAACTAAATGTTTCTGAGCAAATTACATTTTGATCATCTCATTTTTCTTCATCTCAGCATCCAAAATGTCTTGTCTTCTGCTTCTGGCTTGGAATATTTATACCACTTCAGTCCGCTATTATGTATTGGAAACCGTCTGACCAATGGTGCTACAGACTCATGAGTGTGTGTTGCAAGTTCCGAGAATTCTGGGCTGACCTCGTGGAAGTTAAATCTGTTCCTCAGAGGACCATTAGTCAATTTGTTAGTTCTTATCTGTCCAAACAGAGACTCTGGCCGACTTCTTTTACTCAAGCAGAAAGGGACCAGTGAGAAGTTCTGCCAGAAGTTCTGGAACAACTTAAAATGTACTGGCTCAGAGTGACCCAGCACATTCGACATAACACATTCCTTTTCAGCAAAACATATCTTAATGTGAATCAACATAACTTTTAACTATTAACATAATTATATTCCTCAACAACTGGCACCACACCTGAACAGTTTAGGTTAAACTGAAAGTGTTGTGAGGAGAAATGAGCCAATAGCTCAGAATTTCATGTTGATTCTTGTTGAAGTTTCTGGTCTGACAGCTCAGACTGACTGTGAGTCAGAAAAATATTCATCTCCTGACATGTGAAGACATGAACCATGATCATGACTCCCAGTTTCAACACAAACACACTGCTGCTGTAATTCTGCTGGTCCAGGTCCAATTCAGCTCAAATGGAACCAGAACTTGTTTTAATGTGGAATCAACTGGACTTTTCATTGATGGGCTTTTGTCTTTATTGGGATTGGGATGAATAAAGTACTTCTATTCTATTCTATTCTATTCTATTATCTGGTGGTGAAAACCCAGCAATGTGTTCAGTTTACAAAAGAAACATTACATTTTAAAAGTAAATATTTTTTATCCAGACTAAATATCTACATTTGAATTAAACATTTAGTTTGCAACTTTATAAATAAATGAATAACATGGTGAAATTATGACTTTGAAAAAAGAACATATATATAAAAAATATAGCTGTTAATTGTCTTGTATATTTTTACAATGGAGGCTCCATAAATCTACAGCTTGTTAATGATTAACTCCTCACTTAATATTTAGTTTTATTTGGGATGATTTTATTATTTTTTGTTGCATATATTAATTATTTAGTCACATTTAGTTCTGTTTCTGTCTCTGACTCTTCAGGCCAAACAGAGTTTTAGGCTCTAAATGTGAGTTTGTAAAAGAAAAACTGAATGTTTGTTCTAATGAAAGTGGAGGATAATGTTCTGTTCACACTAAATGTTTCTGAGCACAATTCATTGTCATGTTTAATAAAATTAATGATCACATCAAACATTTTATTCATTCAATTTCAAACAATTTAAATGAATCTAAAATAAAATAAACTCATTTTAACTTGATATTTTTACTCAAACAATAGAGAAATGTTTGCTCTTTCACCAGATGACGATAGTTTTGTCCTACATATTGTGAAATAATTATTTGGTTTAAATTGCAGCATTAAGTTGAAACTGACAATTCAATATTAATGAAATTAAAAAACAATGTTTAGACAACTTGTCTCTAGTTGTTGAATCAACTTCATGAACTTGAGTTTAAACAAAAACTAATTTCTTGTTGACTTAAATTACATTTTCAAGGAAGCAGGTGGATTTTTATTTTCAAGTTTAACCAACTTCAAATGTTTTACAGTGTAGTTGGTTGGTGGATTTGATGTTGATTAAACTTAATGAGACAATTTCCATGTAATACAGTTTGTTACTGGTTTGACCTGCTTATAGAAACTGGGCTCTGTTCTATTCATTCATCTCTATGCACTCTAAACATTGACTAGTTGACTTTACTTAAATATTGTGGAAACTGACTGCACTGAAAAATGTGAGAAATTTGAACTACTATTCTTTCATTTTGTTTCCTTAACATCTTCTTGTTCAGTAAACTTAACACCTTGTTGTGTGAACTTAATTGTGTCAAGTTAATTTAACTTAGTTTAGTGAATTTGTTTCAACTTAGAAATAACAAGTAAATTATCCTCTTCTTAACTCAACTACATCAAGTTAGTACATCTTACATGAACAGTGCAGTTTACTTAGCAGAATCTAGGAAACCAGTTGCCTTCATAAGTTAAGTAACCACAACGAAAGACTTTAAGTTCACAAGATTCAACATTTTATTTGAGCAAAATGATAAACTTAACATAACAGCCAGTAACCCCACAGGAACCAGGATGAAGTCTGACATGGCATCTGAATCCTGAGGATAATGAGAAAAGCACAAATTAAAAACAGATGAAAGTTTAGATTTTTGACAAACAGAAAAGCAAAACATAACAGAGACATTGTAGAAATCTGTCTTCGTCCTGGAGGACAACTGAGAGACATGGCAGGACAGCAGGTGTCATGGCAACAGCATCTTTGGTCTACAAGTAGAAAAACAATAAAAGCTCAAGCATATTCTGAAGAAATCACTTTTTCACAATAAGTGGCCTAAAATAATTGTTCACCCTTATTTGTTGTCTAAGCCTGATTAGACTGTTGATGGTTGTCCAGTTAAAGGAGAAACAGCAACAATCCAACCTGCTGATTATTATATTAAAGCCACAGGCTGCTGCTCAATCATTCATTATTTCAACAACTAACTGTGTTTTTTCTAGTCTCAATCACCCAAATATCATGGATACAAATTCCCCCCAAACAATGTGACTCCATGTCCCTTTAATGCAGCATCAATCTGGCTGGTTATTGCCAATGATAGGATGTGAAGAGGAGTCATGTGCATGTGAGCCTCCAACTGAGGCTCACATGCACATGAGCCTCAGTTGCATGTTTTTAATCCTGCATGAATTAAAAACATGCAGGATTTTCTTCACCTTGAACAAAGTCCTTC
>JAVYJU010000140.1:0-13311 GCA_033032245.1 Poecilia picta | reverse complement strand
AATATGTTTGAAGTTTTCGAACCCAAAAAAACGCTTTTCTCAGCGAAAAAAGTAAAAAATTTATGTCGTCATTCTCACTTAACATTCAATTTTCAGCCTTTTTAAAGATGTTGGCCCGGCTAAAAAAGCGAATGCATTATATCTGGTTGTTTTAAACTGGAATCAGGTCAAATTTTTTCAATTTACAATAGTTTGAAGTTTTCAGAAGCCAAAAACGCTTTATCTCAGCGAAAGAAGTGAAAAATGGATGTCTGCTGATTCTCAGCTGTACATTCAATTTTCAGCCTTATTAGATGTTGGCAGGCTGCAAAATGCTGAGATGCATTATATCTGGTTGTTTTAAAACTGGAATCAGGTCTAATTTCAAGTTACAATATGTTTGAAGTTTTCAGAAGCCAAAAACGCTTTATCTCAGCGAAAGAAGTGAAAAATGGATGTCTGCTCATTCTCAGCTGTACATTCAATTTTCAGCCTTATTAGATGTTGGACAGCTCCAAATGCTGAGATGCATTATATCTGGTTGTTTTAAACTGGAATCAGGTCTAATTTTCAAGTTACAATATGTTTGAAGTTTTCAGAAGCCAAAAACGCTTTATCTCAGCGAAAGAAGTGAAAAATGGATGTCTGCTCATTCTAGCTGTACATTCAATTTTCAGCCTTATTAGATGTTGGCAGGCTGCAAATGCTGAGATGCATTATATCTGGTTGTTTAAACTGGAATCAGGTCTAATTTTCAAGTTACAATATGTTTGAAGTTTTCAGAAGCCAAAAACGCTTTATCTCAGCGAAAGAAGTGAAAAATGGAGTCTGCTCATTCTCAGCTGTACATTCAATTTTCAGCCTTATTGATGTTGGCAGGCTGCAAAATGCTGAGATGCATTATATCTGGTTGTTTTAAACTGGACTCAGGTCTAATTTTCAAGTTACAATATGTTTGAAGTTTTCAGAAGCCAAAACGCTTTATCTCAGCGAAAGAAGTGAAAAATGGATGTTGCTCATTCTAGCTGTACATTCAATTTTCAGCCTTATTAGATGTTGAGGCTGCAAATGCTGAGATGCATTATATTGGTTGTTTAACTGGATCAGGTCTAATTTTAAGTTACAATATGTTTGAAGTTTTCAGAAGCCCAAAACGCTTATCTAGCGAAAGAGGAAAATGGATGTCGCTCATTCTCAGCTGTAATTCAATTTTCAGCCTTATTCGATGTTGGCAGGCTGCAAAATGCTGAGATGCATTATATCTGGTTGTTTTAAACTGGAATCAGGTCTATTTTCAAGTTACAATATGTTTAAGTTTTCAGAAGCCAAACGTTATAGCGAAGAAGGGAAAGAGTCTGCTCATTCTCAGCTGTACATTCAAATTTTCAGCCTTATTAGATGTTGGCAGGCTAGAAAATGTGAGATGCATTATATCTGGTTGTTTTAAACTGGAATCAGGTCTAATTTCAAGTTACAATATGTTTTGAAGTTTTCAGAAGCCAAAAACGCTTTATCTCAGCGAAAGAAGTGAAAAATGGATTCTGCTCATTCAGCTGTAATTCAATTTTAGCCTTATTGATGTTGGAGCAAAATCTGAATGCATTATACCTGGTTTTTTATTAAACGGAATCAGTTTCTAATTTTCAAATTTTAATATTTCACAAAAAGTTTAATAGCGAAAGAAGTGAAAAATGGATGTCTGCTCAATCTCAGTTACATTAGATTTGCCTTAAATGTTGGATGAATCTGTTGTTTAACTGGTGTTAAATGAATTTTCAGTTTTAATTGTAAGTTCATTATGCTAAGATAAATTGTTTTTAAATGAAATGGTTTGCCAATTTCAGTTACATTCAATTTAGTTATTAAGTTGCGGGTCCAAAATGTAGATGCAATTAATTTGTTCAAACTATCAGGTCTAATTTAAGTTACAAATTTTATTTTCGAAGAAAATGATTGTGCGAGAGAGCAAAATTGTTGTCAGCTATTACATGTTGTTTATACTGGTATCATTTAATTGTTCTAAATGGTAGTTTAAATTAAGTTAATTTTCAGAAGCAAGAGCTACCAAAGAGCTCTCTTCATGCTCAATCTCAGCTCTACTTCAATTTTCAGCAAATTGATGTGGCTCAATATTGGTGTTAATGGAATAGTTTAAATTTTAATAATCTAATTTAAGTTTCAATGTAGAAGTTTTAACCAAAAATGAAAATTGGATGTCTGTATTCTCAGCTTACATTCAATTTCAGTCTTATTAGATGTTGGATGAAAATGCGGTGATGCTATGTTAAGGATTGTTTAATTTAAAGGTACATTATTTTAAGTTACAATTGTTAATTTCATAGCAAAAGAATGAAAAATTGGATGTTGCTCATTTCAGCTGTACATTCATTTCACCTTATTAGATGTGGCTACATCAAAATGCTGAATGCATTATATCTGGTTGTTTTAAATGGAATCAGGTTATATTTTGTTAAATATGTTTGAAGTTTTAGAAGCAAAACGCTTTATTCAGGCGAAGAAAAATGGATGTCTGTTCTCAGCTGTACATTCAATTTTCGCCTTATTAGATTTTGGGAAAGGTCGAAAATGCTGAGATGCATTAACTCTGGTTTTTTAAACTGGAATCAGGTCTAATTTTCAAGTTACAATTAAGTTTAAGTTTTAGACCAAAAAGTTTATCTAGCGAAAGAAGGAAAAAATGGATTCTGTTATCATCTTCAATTAATTTTCAGCCTTATTAGATGTTGGAGCTCAAATGGGGAATATTATATCTGGTTGTTTTAAACTGGAATCAGGTTAATTTTCAAGTTACAATTTTGAAGTTTTCAGAAGCCAAAAAAGTAAAATGGATCTGCTCATTAGCTGTAATCATTTTACCTTATTAGATGTTGGAGCTAGAAAAGCGTGAATATGCTTTTATTGTTGTTTTTAAATGGAATCAGGTCTATTTCAAGTTATAATTTTAAGTTTTCAAAGCAAAAAGCTTTTCAGCAAAAAGTAAAAAGGATGTTGCTCTTTCATGACATTCAATTTTCAGCTTATTATGTTGGGCTAAAATGTGAGATGCATTATACTGGTTGTTTTTAAACTGGAATCATGTTAATTTTTTAAATATGTTTGAAGTTTTCAGAACCAAAAACGCTTTATTCAGCGAAAGAAGTGAAAAATGGATTGCTCTGTTTTCATTTATTCAATTTGCCTTGTAGATGTTGAAGCTAAATGTTGAGTGATTTAATCTGGTTAATTTTAAATTACAATATGGTTAAATTTTCAAGTCAAAAACGTTTATTTTCAGAAGAAGAAATGGATGTCGCATTTCAGCTGTACTTCAATTTTCAGCTTAGATGTTGGAGGTGAATGCTGAGTGCATTCTTGGTTGTTTAATGGAATCAGGTTTAATTTTAAGATGTTGGAAGTTTTAGAATGCCAAAAGCATTATCTGGGATTTAAATGGAATCAGGTCAATTTTCAAGTTTACATTTATTTTCGTTTTAGAGTTAGAAAGGGCAAAATGTGGTCTTTTCTGTAATTTTTTCAGCTAATTAGTTAATTTGAAGTTAAAATGCTAGAAGATTATTGGCTAAATGTTTTAAGCGGGAAAATGTTAATTTCAATTTCTATGTTTGAGGTGAAATAATTTATCTTATGATTGGAATGAAATGGATGCTGTATTTAGTTGTATTAATTTTCAGCTTAGTTAATTTGGACGTCCAAAATGTGGATGACCATATCTGGTTTTAACTGAATATTAATTTAAGTTTAGCTAATCTGATTTAATTTTCAGATGAAAAAGGTTATTCAGCAAAATTGAATGAAAAATATGTTGTTTAAATGATCAGGATCAATTTTAGCTTTTATGTTTGCAGCTGAACAAATTTTTACTTTAGCGAGAAGTGAAATGGAGTTATTCTGTGTTTAATTTCAGCCTAATTTAATTTTAGTCTGCATTTGACAAGAATTTTAATGGTTTATTGACAGTCTAATTTTCAGTTATTATTGTTGCAGGCTAAAGCTTTTAAAAGAATTGTAAAGGATCGCTTATTTCAGTTAAATAATTTTAGCTTATTAAGTTGCTCAATAGAGTTATAATGGTTGTTTAGCTGAACATTAATTTTCAATAATATTTGAAGTTCAAGAACTTTTGGTTTTAAACGGAACAGGTTCAATTTAGTACAAAAATTTGCCATAAGTTTCAGCAAAAATTGAAATGGATTCTGCTCTTTTTTTTTTTTTTTTTTTTTTTTTTTTTTTTTTTTTTTTTTTTTTTTTTTTTTTTTTTTTTTTTTTTTTTTTTTTTTTTTTTTTTTTTTTTTTTTTTTTTTTTTTTTTTTTTTTTTTTTTTTTTTTTTTTTTTTTTTTTTTTTTTTTTTTTTTTTTTTTTTTTTTTTTTTTTTTTTTTTTTTTTTTTTTTTTTTTTTTTTTTTTTTTTTTTTTTTTTTTTTTTTTTTTTTTTTTTTTTTTTTTTTTTTTTTTTTTTTTTTTTTTTTTTTTTTTTTTTTTTTTTTTTTTTTTTTTTTTTTTTTTTTTTTTTTTTTTTTTTTTTTTTTTTTTTTTTTTTTTTTTTTTTTTTTTTTTTTTTTTTTTTTTTTTTTTTTTTTTTTTTTTTTTTTTTTTTTTTTTTTTTTTTTTTTTTTTTTTTTTTTTTTTTTTTTTTTTTTTTTTTTTTTTTTTTTTTTTTTTTTTTTTTTTTTTTTTTTTTTTTTTTTTTTTTTTTTTTTTTTTTTTTTTTTTTTTTTTTTTTTTTTTTTTTTTTTTTTTTTTTTTTTTTTTTTTTTTTTTTTTTTTTTTTTTTTTTTTTTTTTTTTTTTTTTTTTTTTTTTTTTTTTTTTTTTTTTTTTTTTTTTTTTTTTTTTTTTTTTTTTTTTTTTTTTTTTTTTTTTTTTTTTTTTTTTTTTTTTTTTTTTTTTTTTTTTTTTTTTTTTTTTTTTTTTTTTTTTTTTTTTTTTTTTTTTTTTTTTTTTTTTTTTTTTTTTTTTTTTTTTTTTTTTTTTTTTTTTTTTTTTTTTTTTTTTTTTTTTTTTTTTTTTTTTTTTTTTTTTTTTTTTTTTTTTTTTTTTTTTTTTTTTTTTTTTTTTTTTTTTTTTTTTTTTTTTTTTTTTTTTTTTTTTTTTTTTTTTTTTTTTTTTTTTTTTTTTTTTTTTTTTTTTTTTTTTTTTTTTTTTTTTTTTTTTTTTTTTTTTTTTTTTTTTTTTTTTTTTTTTTTTTTTTTTTTTTTTTTTTTTTTTTTTTTTTTTTTTTTTTTTTTTTTTTTTTTTTTTTTTTTTTTTTTTTTTTTTTTTTTTTTTTTTTTTTTTTTTTTTTTTTTTTTTTTTCCAAGGTAATTTCCATTTTCAGCTAATTATTTAGCCTATATGTTGGAGGTTTAATCTGGTTGTTTTAAACTGGTTTTAATTAATTTGTTTAATTTTAAAGTTAAAATGTTTAAGTTTCAACCCAAAAAGGTGGAAAAGGGGAAAATGTTGCTCTTCTCAGCTTAATTTTAAACCCCTTTAAATAGACGTTGGACAGCTCCAAATGTGAGATGCATTATATTGGTTTTTAAAAAAATATGGCTTAATTTTCAAGTTACAATATTTTTTAAGTTTTCGACCAAAATTTATCTCAGCGAAAGAAGTAAAAAATGATGTTGCTCATTCTCAGCTGTACATTCAATTTTCAGCTTATTAGATGTTGGAAGCTCAAAATGCTGAGATGCATTATTTGGTTTTTTTTAAACGGGAAATCAGGTTAATTTCAAGTTACAATATGTTTGAAGTTTTCAGAGCAAAAACGCTTATCTAGCGAAAGAAGTGAAAAATGGTGTTGCTCATTCTCAGTGTACATTAAATTTCAGCTTATTAGATGTTGGAGCTAAATTGCTGAGATGCATTATATTGGTTGTTTTTAAACTGGAATCAGGTCTAATTTTCAAGTTACAATATGTTTGAAGTTTTCAGAAGCCAAAAACGCTTTATCTCAGCGAAAGAAGTAAAAAAGGATGTTGCTCATTCTCAGCTGTACATTAAATTTTCAGCCTTTTAGATGTTGGTGGGCTCCAAAATGCTGAGATGCATTAATTGGTTGTTTTAAACTGGAATCAGGTCAAATTTTTAAGTTAAAATTTATGTTTGAAGTTTTCAGAAGCCAAAAAACGCTTTATCTCAGCGAAAGAGTGAAAAATGGATGTCTGCTCATTCTCAGCTTACATTCAATTTTCAGCCTTTTAGATGTTGGAGGCTGAAAATGCTGAGATGCATTAACCTGGTTGTTTAAACTGGAAATCGGTCTAATTTTAAGTTACAATATTTTTAAGTTTTCAGAAAAAAAAAGTTTAAAGAAGTAAAAAGGGAAAGTCTGCTCATTCTCAGCTGTACATTCAATTTCGCCTTATTAGATGTTGGCGGGCTGAAAATGCTGAGATGCATTTATTTGGTTGTTTTAAACTGGAATCAGGTCTAATTTTCAAGTTAATATGTTTGAGTTTTCAGAACCAAAAAGCTTTATCTCACGAAAGAAGTAAAAATTGGATGTTGCTCATTTCAGCTGTACATTCAATTTTCGCCTTATTAGAGTTGGAGGCTAAAATGCTGAGATGCTTTAAATTGGGTTTGTTTTAAACTGGAATCAGGTCTAATTTTAAAGTTACAATATGTTTGAAGTTTTTCAGAAGCCAAAACGCTTTATTCAGCGAAAGAAGTGAAAAATATGTTGTTTTCTCATTCTCAAGTTCCCCTTTTAATTTTTTTGGGCCCTTATTAGTTTTTAAACTTGGAATCGGTTTTTTTAATTCAATTTTTTGGGTTTTAAAAAAAGGGTTAATTAAGTTCTCATTTGTTTAATTTTTCGAAATTTAAAAAGGTGAAAATTGGAAAGTATTCTGTTTTAAAGGGAAATTTCCAATTTTAAGGTTAAAAGTTGAAAATTTTAGAGAAAATTTTTTGGAAAAATGAAATAGGGTCTTTTCAGTGTAAAATATTTTAGTTTTAAGAAGTCCAAAGGAAGTGAAAATGGATTTCTATTCAGGTCTTTCAATTTTCAGCTTTTAATGTTGGAAGTTTTGCAAAGCAAAAAGCTTATATCTGGGTTTAAATGGATCATGCTATTTCAAGTTACAAATTTTAATTTTCGGGCCATAAAGTTTACTGCAAATGAGAGAATGTTTCCCTGTATTCACTGAACATTCAATTTTAAAGTTAAATGTTGGGGTTTCAAAAGCAAAGAGCTTATTTGGGTTTAAATGGGTTCATCTAATTTTCATACTTATGTTTGAGTTGAAGCCAAAACATTTCTGGGAAAGATAAAATGGTGTTAACTGATCTCGGGTTAATTCTTTTTTCATTTTTAGAGTTCGGGCCAAAAAGTAATTTGCAATAATGGTGTTTTAAAACTGGTTCAGTTCAAATTTTTCCCCTTAAATTTTAAATTTTGAAGCCAAAAGTTTTCCAATAGGGTTGTTTTGGGTCAGTCTATTTAATTCAATTTTAGTTTAGAGACGTTTTCCCAAAAAGAAGGGTGAAAGGGATTTTGTTTTTACTGAATTCAATTTTCAAGTTAAATGTTAAATTTTTCAAAGCAAAATTTAATTGGTTTTTTAAAAGGGAAGTTTTCATTTTCAGTTACATTAATTTTAGCTTTAGTTTTGGGAAGGTGAAAATTGGAGTGCATTTAGCGGGTTTTTAATTTTCGGGTTTAATTTAAAGTTAAAAAATTTTTTTTGAATGTTTTAAAAAGGTTTTAAAGGAAATTTTTATTCTTTACTTTTTAAGTTTTGGGAAAAAATTTTTTCTGCGAAAAGGAAATTATGTTGTTTACGGGAACATTCAATTTTCAGTTAATTATGTTTGGGGGCAAAAAGCTTTATTCTGGTGTTTTAAATGGATTCGGCTAATTTCATTACATTAATTTTTCAGAAGTTTTTTGGGCCGAAAAGTGAATGATTACTGTTTTTTACGGGAACTTCAATTTTTTTTAAAATTTGGGGTTTGAAGTTTCAAAAGCTAAAATTGGGTTTTTAAAAGAATAAAATATTTTCTCCATTTCAGTTAAATTTAATTTTAGCCATGATTGGCAGGTGAAAATTGAGTGCATTATCTGGTTGTTTAATTTGGGTTTAATTTTGAAGTTACAAATGTGATTTGATTTTAGGTTTTTAAGACGAAAGGTCTAATTTTAAGTTTAAATTAGTTGTTTAATTTTCGAGCCAAAAGTTTTACGCAAAAGGAATGATTTTGGGGGTTTTTTTAAACGGGAATTCAATTTTAGTTTAAAATTTTTGGAAGTTTTCAGAAGCCAAAAAACGCTTTTTAAAGGGAATGGAATTTTCAATTCTAGTGAATTTCAAAAAGCTTATTAGGAAAGTGAAATTAGGTCATTCTATGTTTTCATTTTTATTAGATTTGGGAAATTTAAATATTTGGGTTTTAAAGGAATAGGTTATTTCTACAATAGTTGAATTTCAAAAACTAGGTTGAATTGAAGTGCCTTTATTCTCAGCTAATTACCTTATTGGGGGGGCTAATTAGTTATTCTTTTTTTATTAAATGGTTAATTTAGTTAAAATAGTTATGCAAACGTTTTAGGAAAGAATTTTGGTTTCCTCATTCTCAGCTGTACATTCAATTTTCAGTTATTAGATGTTTAGGTGCAAAATGGAGATGCTTTATTCGGTTGTTTTAAATGGAATCGGGTCTAATTTCAAGTTACAATATTTTGAAGTTTTCAGGAAAGCATTGGAAAAAAGGGCTCCATTTGCTGTACTTTAAATTTTCCCCTTTTAATGGCAGGCTAAATTAAGTGAATATTTTTTTGGGTTTTAAACTGGAATGGTCTAAATTTTAAGTTACAATATGTTAAATTTTAGGCCAAAAAAGGTTTTGCTCATTAGTGTAAAATAATTTTCCCAATTAATTTGCAAATTAATTGGAGTCCAAAATCTGGTTTTTAAAAACTGGTGGTTTTTAAGGGACAGGTTTAATTTTTTCAAAGAAAAGTTTTCAAGCAAAAATTTAAAAAGGGATTTGAAATCTAGTTTTAAATTTCAGCCTATTAATGTTTCAGCCTTTAGTGGGGTTTTAATTGGTTGTTTTAACTGGTTGTTAATTTAAAGGGTTAATTTTAAGTTTCAAAGAAAGTTTTGAAAAAAGTGAAGGGAAAGTTGCTCATTCTCAGCTTGTACATTCAATTTTCAGCCTTATTGATGTTGGCAGGCTAGAAATGCTGAATCCCATTATATCTGGTTGTTTTAAACTGGAATCAGGTCTAATTTCAAGTTACAATTTTTGAGTTTTCAGAAGCCAAAACGTTTATTCAGCGAAAAGAAAAATGGATGTCTGCTCATTCTCAGCTGTACCAATTTAAACTTTTAGTTTATAGATGTTTGGGAAGTCAAACCTGGTTGTTTTAAATTGGTTGGTTTTAAATTCAGGTTAAATATGTTTAAGTTTCAACAAAACGTTTATTACGAAAAAAAAGTAAATTGGATGTTGTCTTTAGCTGAATTAATTTAGCCTTTTAGTGTTACATTAAAAATGTAATCCCTTAGATTGGTGGTTTAAAGGGTAGATTTTTAATTCTTTTTTAAAAAGGGTTTTTCAGCAAAAATTTATAGAATTGAAGTAAACCTTATTTTCGGTGAATTCCAATTTCACCCTTAATTTTTTCAGCCTAAAAATGTGAGATGAAATTGGTGGTTAAAACTGGAATATTTTTTTTTTTGTTACAATAGGTTAATTTTAAGCAAAAGTTGTTGGAAAAAGGGTTTTTACAAGAATTAAATTTTGCTTTTTGCTGCATTAAATTTAAGCCTTTTTAAATTGGGGTTAAACTGGAATCATTTATTTAGTTAAATATGTTTGAATTTTAAGAAAAATTTTTCAGCAAAGGTGAAAAAGATGAAAGGGAAATTGTCATTTACTTCATTTTTTCCCCTTTTATTAGATGTTGGCAGCTTCCAAAAATGCTGAGATGCTTTATATTGGTTGTTTTAAACTGGAATCAGGTCAAAATTTCAAGTTACAATTGTTTGAAGTTTTCAAAAGCCAAAAAGCTTTATCCCCGGAAAGAAGTAAAAAATGGATGTCTGCTCATTCTAGCTTACATTCAATTTTCAGCCTTATTAGATGTTGGGAGGCTCAAAATGCTGAGATGCATTATTGGTTGTTTTAAACTGGAATCAGGTCTAATTTTAAGTTACAATATGTTTGAAGTTTTCAGAAGCCAAAAAACGCTTATTCAGGAAAGAAGTGAAAATGGATTTGCTCATTCTCAGCTGACTTCAATTTTGCCTTTTAGATGTTGGCAGGCTAAAATGTGAGATGATTATATCTGGTTGTTTTAAAAAGGGAATCGGTTAAATTTCAGTTACAATATGTTTGAAGTTTTCAGAAGCCAAAACGCTTTATCTCAGCGAAAGAAGTGAAAAATGGAGTCTTGTCTATTCTCAGCTGTATCAATTCAATTTTAGTTTGTGTTGGAGCTGCAAATGCTGAGATGCTTTATCTGGTTGTTTTAAAATTAAATTTAAATTTTTTAAGTTCAAAAAATTTTTCCCACCCAAAGAAGTGAAATTGGATGTTGCTCATTCTCAGCTGTACTTTCAATTTTCAGCCTTATTAGATGTTGGCAGGCTAAAATTGCTGAGATGCATTATATCTGGTTGTTTTAAACTGGAATCAGGTCTAATTTTCAGTTACAATAGTTTGAAGTTTTCAGAACCCCAAAAACGCTTTATTCAGCGAAAGAAGTGAAAAAGGTGTTGCTCATTCTCAGCTGTACATTCAAGTTTCGCCTTCTTAGATGTTGGTGGCTGCAAATGCTGAGATGCATTAAACCTGGTTGTTTTAAACTGGAATCAGGTCTAATTTAAAGTTACAATATGTTTGAAGTTTTAGAAGCCAAAAACTTTATCTCAGCGAAAGAAGTGAAAAAATGTCTGCTCATTTCAGTTTACATTCAATTTTCACCCTTATTAGTGTTGGAGGCTAAATGCTGAGAGCATTATATCTGGTTGTTTTAAACTGAATCAGGTCTAATTTTAAAGGTTACAATTTGTTTGAAGTTTTCAGAAGCCAAAAAGCTTTATCTCAGCGAAAGAGTGAAAAGGATGTCTGCTCATTCTCAGCTGTACATTCAATTTTCAGCTTTTAAGTTGGGGCCCTTCAAATGTTTGAGATCATTATATCTGGTTGTTTTAAACTGGAATCAGGTCTAAATTTAAGTTACAATTGTTAAGTTTTCAAAGCAAAAACGCTTTTATTCAGCGAAAGAAGTGAAAGGGAAAGTCTGCTCATTCTCGCTGTACATTCAATTTTCGCCTTATTAGATGTTGGAGGCTAGAAAATGTGAGATAATTATATCTGGTTTTTTTAAAAATGGAATCAGGTCTAAATTTATACAATTTGATTTTTCAGAAAAAAACGTTTTCTCAGCGAAAGAAGTGAAAAATGGATGTCTGCTCTTCTCAGCTGTACATTCAATTTTCAGCCTTTATTAGATGGTGGACGCCAAAATGCTAGATGATTTAAATCTGGTTGTTTTAAACTGGAATCAGGTCTTAATTTTAAGTTACAATATGTTTAAGTTTTCAGAAGCCAAAAACGTTTATCTCAGCGAAAGAAGTGAAAAATGGATGTTGCTCATTCTCAGCTGTACATTCAATTTCAGCCTTATTAGATGTTGGCAGGCTAGCAAATGCTGAGATGCATATATCTGGTTGTTTTAAACTGGAATCAGGTTAATTTTAAGTTACAATATGTTTGAATTTTTCAGAAGCCAAAAATTTTATAAGAGTGAAAAATGGTGTCTGCTAATTCTCAGCTGTACATTCAATTTTCAGCCTTATTAGATGTTGGCGGGCTAAAAATGCTGAGATGCATTATATCTGGTTGTTTTAAAGGGAATCAGGTAATTTTAAGTTACAATATGTTTAATTTTGGGGCCAAAAACGCTTTTTCAGCGAAAGAAGGTGTGTCTTCTTTAGTAAAATTAATTTTCCTTTTAGTGTTGGAATTCAAAAGCTTTTAGTGATTGGTTTTTAAAACTGGAATCATTTCTTTGTTTAAATAATAGGTTTAATTTTAAAACCAAATGTTAAAAGGTTTCAAACAAAACCATTTTTAAAACAATTAATTGGAGGCTGCATTCTAGTGATTATTTTCGGTTTTAATGGACAGGCTAAATTAAATCATATTTGGTTTTAAAGCAAAGGTTTTTTTAAAGTTAAATTTTTAGTTTCAAGCAAAATTTCACCTAGGAAAAGGTGAAATTGGATGCTTCATTTTATTGTAATTAATTTTGTTTAATTTTGCAGCCAATTTAATGTTTTATTGTTAAAAAAAGGGAAATTTGGAATCAGTACTTATGTTTAATTTTCAGGAAAAAACGCTTATATTGCAAGAGTGAAAAATGGATGCTTAATTCGGTTACATTTTTTTTCGGGTTTAATTTTAAGGTTAAAATGTTGAAGATTCACGGAAAACTAATCAGGTAATTTTAAAGTTAAATATTTTGGGTTTTCAGAAGAAAAACGTTTTATTTCAGCGAAATAAAAATGGGGAGGTTGCATTTAGCTGTAATTTTTTAACCTTTTTAGATTTTAAAGTTACATATGTAAATTTAAAAACGGTTTTTACGAAAGAATTTTAAAGGGTTTTCCATTATTTAATTTTCGGGCCAAAGAAGTGTTGGAAGTTCCCCAAAAGGGGACATTAATTTTAGCTTTTAATGGGGGGCTAAATATGTTAATTTTTTTAGGTTTTTTAAACCAACGGCTTTTAAGCAAAGGAAGTAAAAAGGGATCGCTTTCTCAGCGAAAAAATTACCGATTAGATTTTGGACATTCAATTTTAGCTATTAATTTGGGAAAATGGAATCATTTTACTTTGTTTTAAATTAATAGGTTTAATTTTCAAGCAAAGTTTAAGGGAAAGAAGAAAAAGCTTTATTTCAGCGAAGGGTAAATATTTCCATTTTAGTGTTAATTAAAAATTTAGATTTTTTTGGTTGAAAATGGAATCATTTAAAAATTTTTAAATTAATATTTTAATTTTCGGGAAAAAAAAAATTTATTGGGAAAAAAGGGAAAAAGGTTTCCCCAAGTGAATTTTTTTCCCCTTATTAAGGGGACATCAAAATTTATGCTTTTTGGGGTTTTTTTAAACGGGGAATATCTTTTTAATTAAATAGTTTATTTTCAGAAAAAAAAGTTTTTTTTAGGAAAAATTTTAAAAAGGGGATGTTTTTTGTTACCTTTTTTCCCTTTTAGAATTTTTTTGGGCGGGGCCAAAATGTGAATGCATTATATCTGGTTGTTTAAATAAAAGGGTTTAATTTTCAAGTTACAATTGTTTAAATTTT